>DWMZ01000095.1:0-38908 GCA_018249855.1 Eueides tales michaeli
TTGTTTTTTAGATAGATTATTCATTAATCAGTATACAGTAATTAGCATATAGTTAAGAAACATAAACATATTTATATTTATAGATTTTCAAAACGTTATATACCACACATTGCCTTTTGGCAGAAAGGACACAGTGTTAATGTTGCTCGGTTCTTAATTCTGACACTTCATTCCCCAACTTCCACTGAATTTTTGAAGAATTGCGTTTTGAGTAACGGAACTTAACGCCGCGCTTTGCCGCTTTGCTTTTTGCAAGAGCCATGAAAAGAAAATATTAAATATATTGTTATTTATTCGAGTGGGGATCAAACCCTTCTACGCATTATGTTTATAGTCAAACGCTTGTGGTCCTGCGCCACGACATGCCCCAAAATAAAATAATTAAGTACGACACCATATACAATTACATATATGCAATTTAAAATATACATATTTATTGACTTATTATTTATTCTTCAGTTAAAATAAATTAAAAAGTCCGTAAAGTATTTTCAAATTAAGTGTGATTTATTGAAGTGCAATAGGTTATTAATACGATACTACTACGAACACAAAATTCTATATTAAATATTACGTTAGTCTATGTCTTACCATTTGGAGCTAATGTTGGGAATTGAAACGATTTTAATGGGATTCTGACTGGATGACAGATGAGATTTGATATTAATTATTTTTTATCCATGTATCAGGTCAGGATCTAGATAAAGGTGGAAAAAAGGGTATTTATAAATACCTATCTACCATGAATACATCGTGGAGTGACATTTGTTTATCATATACGACTACTTTTGTTATCAAAAACATATCTTACACCAAAATAAATACAATTAAAATTATTGGCGCCTGTAGTGGCGCAGGGGCATGTGACTGTAAACGTGACAAGTTATGGGTTCAATCCCTACTCGAAAAAATTGAAATATTTCACGATTTTATTTCGTCGCTCTTGTGTCAAATCCGGAGAAAAGTGTGGAATGGAACAGAGTATCTTAACATTAGATTCCTAAAAACCCTCTGTCTACCCGGCCAAGGGGAATACACTGATTTAAGAAAAAAATAATGTATAGTAGCATACAGTTGAACTTATTACTCAAAAACAAGCAAATTAAGATAACCAACCAATCTTACTTAAATAATTGTATTAATACGCGTGCGAAACTGCGGGTCGGCTAATAGCTTAAAATATAAATGAAAAAAGACAACAAAGCATACGTTTCCAACACATTTTGTGATTCAACATGAACGAAGTTGGTGTGTTTACGGCGAACCACTCATAAACTGTGCCTATTATACTGAGATAACTTCACTTAAGTGTAAGTCTCCATAAAAAGTTAATACTTGCGAGGTAAATCCTACCTTAAATATAATAACGTAGGAAAGTGGCTTTCAACTACACGAATATATGAACATTACTGAAAGTATAAAATAGTTGAGGCTTTACTTTATTGTCTTGTATTTTTTATGGGTAAGAAAAATAATATAAATATATATTGTATACGAATTATTGCTGTATAAAATTATAATATTTTATGTTCAGTTAGCTTGAGAAGAGGAGTGGGTTCAAATCTTGCTAAGTTCAATTTTTGAATTCATTTGTTTATAATTTCAAATAATAAATAAATGGGTATGATTCATTACTTTACGCTGCACTCTCCATTGAGGCTGAGACTTTACGACAAAAGGACAACTATATCAGGATAGGCAGAGTGTAACTAAAATTAAAGCGTACTAGTGTCTATTTTCTGTTCCCATGTTCCAGTTATAGATATATTGTATAACCAGAGCGGATAAAAGTAAATAATTAAAGGGATCGAACCCACAACCAAAGCGCTTAGGCCCCATTTTCATTGATATCAATAAATTAATTACATTAGTTATCAAGCCACGTGCGGGGAATATTCGCAAGCCGTACGTATGGATACCGTATAAAAACTTTCTTCAGACGATACTCGGGTTAGGTGACTCACCGAATGCTGCTTAACTACAGAATTGTTTTCTTTTAGTTTCACGCGTCATCCTGCACATGGCAAGTGTACGGTGGAAAGTAATGTTAAGACATTCCGTTTCCATTAAGGCATTTCCGTTCTCCACTTTCCATCTTATTTGTGGATTTCACTCTGGTAAAAAAGCGAACCTTTTTCGCTTTGTTACCAGAGTGAAGATATTTTGCATATTTTGCATATCATTTCCTCGAGTGATCGAACCCACAACCTGTCATATTTACAGCTCCTCGCTTAGCTCCTGCACCGCGACAGTCCTTCACAGCGTTAACGAACATTATTAAACCTCCGTCTCTAATATACAGATATGTTCCTTAAGTAAAATTTGGTTTCAGAATAATAAAAGGGCACCATAGTATCTTAGTTATAGTATATAGTATATTATTTAGTAATAATATTTCTCATTGTAATATGATGAAGTAAATAGTAGTAAAGACCTATTTAAATTAATATTTCATAACAAAATCTAACTATTTTTCTTAGCTCATGGTAGGATAGGCAGATGGAACTTGGAAACCTAGTGTTAAGACACTCCGTTTCGTTACCCACTTGTGTATTGAATGGGGGAATTCAACGCCCCATAAAAGTATTCTCTTTTGCTGAATGATGGATCATCCAAGCATTTTTATCTTTGGGTAGCATTTTTTTTTTAAATCTCCGTACAGAGATGCTAACAAGATAAATAAGTTGTAACATGCGTATAAGAATTTCAAAGTAGCTTAGTTATAGAGCTTGAACGACCCGTGATTCTAGGAAACAGAATCTTAAATAGGGCTTAAATTCGTAAATAATATAAAGAGAATGGACATTTTAAAAATTGCTATAAATAAAACCAATTTTATTACTGAGCTATAACTGAAGAAAAAAAGGCAAAAATCTTTGTTTCATCCTGGACTATTTAGGGCTATTTAGGGCGCAGAGGTTGATGTCTAAAAAACTACAAGCCATTGAAAGACTCGGACGAAACGAAACGAAAAACGAAAGTGAGGTAAAATAGTTCTGCAATACGGTCCTAGTCTGAAATACCGCGTGGACTTGTGGAACTGAATTGCTGTGTACATTATTTATTTCTTCCCCTGGCTTACTTACAAATAGATTGATTTAATTGAAATGTTTTACTTTTACTTTATATTGTTTTTTGATAAATTCATTCTGGTATGGTAATTCAATTCGGAAAAAAATAACTTAAATGTGAAATACTTTTCCACTACGCTTTACCGTTATTTCAAATTTCACTTAAGCGTGTTGCAACAAAAATAGTGAAATAAATAATAATACAAAAAGTAATGAAACTGAGATAAAATTGAATATGGTAACAACCAACTAAAATAACGAATTTATATGTTTAACATGTAATTGGAATGTTCGGATATGATGTATTTAAGCTTCAAAATATCATATCTATCTTGGTCAATATTTTTTTCAGAAACTAAAAGTTATACAAAAATGTTACCGTTTTTTAATTTACTTGATGTTTACATAAGTTTTGGTAACAGCTCAAGTTTTATTAAAATCAGTTCAGTCAGCTATGGATATTTAAGTTATTAATCGACATGTATTTCATTTTTTATATATTTTGGATAGGAAATGGAGCTACTGCACTAAAAGCTTATCGATTTTCCAATCGCAATGGTATCGCGTTTTCTATCTTGAACAGAAAATACATGGGTTCTATAAACGGTTAAGCTTTCAGTTTATGTTCTTTCAACCTTATATTGATTTTTTTTCCAGCTTCACACTGTATCTTGCACATGGCAAATGGAACTTGGGAACATAGTGTTAAAATGCTCCGTTTACTATTTTCCGTTGAATCTAAGGCTCTCAACGCCGCGCTTTGTCTTGTTATCAGAGAGCTTAAGTTTATCAATCTATACAATAATTGTAACTTATATAGTATTCCAATGTTTATTCCTATTCGTTATTGAATTATTTCCAATTGGCTGATCTCTTAAAATTAAATGCGATGTTAAGTTCCGTCGCCTATATCCTAAAGTGAATTAATACAATGAAGTGTCTTGATTGATTTGAGAAATAACTTTTTGTGTTCCTTCACTTAGCAAATCTCAATTGCGAAGTTGTGAAAGAGATTAATTATATTATCGGCATATCGAACAATATATTATATCATGACGTGTTAACGTAGTTTTAGTTTCACGATGTATCACGCATGAAGCAAGGTAGGCAAGACAGAAGGAACTTGTGAACCTAGTGTTAAGACACTCCGTTCCAATTGAGACACTTCTGTTCTCCAATTACTACAGAATTTAAGGCATATTATAAATAAAGTGGTAGATATCAATTCCGCACTTAGCCTAGCATAACCAAGACAATAAAATATAATAATTTCATCTCCTGGTTTGGGGATTAAACCCACTACATTTTTTTTTATTTCTTTTATATTATCAACGTACATCAATCTTTAATTAAAAACTATAGGTTGACTAAATAACCAATAATTACCTACATAATAGAGGCCTGTCTTGTAAATCATAAACGTGCTACTGTAAACTCGACAGGTTGTTGGTTCGGTTCCCACTCTAGGAAATGAAATATTGAATATTTTGACGTTACTTTTTTTTAATATCGTTACATAGGGCAGCGTTAAAAAAATTAAAAAAATATTGATAATTGATTTCATAGTCTATGCATTATTATTAGGGCATATTTCTCATATATTTTTATCAATATTAATAATAATGCTGTATTTTTTATATTAATTTCAAATATAATTTTCACCTTAAAAATAGAAATAAAATTTAAATAATAGCTTTCTGTCTTCTCGATAATTCTGACGAATAGACTTTTGGGTATGGATGGATGAAAATTTGTAAAAATCTCCTTACAGAGATACTAACACCATAAATAGGTTGTATAAAGCGTATAAGAATTCTATACGTATTCAAAGCGCTTGGACGGACTATAAGAGGCGCGGGTTCCAATCACGCTGTGTTCGAATTTTTGTACGTTTAATATTTGTGTTTGGAAAAATATATATATTACTTCAAATATACTTACTTACAACTCTTCTTGAAACGTACTTACAACTCTTCTTGAAAATATCTTATCTATAATAATTTGAAAATTAACTACGAAACATATGTTTTTGTAACTTAAATTTAAAAACTACTCACGTGAATTCCACATGAACAACAGGGAAGACAGAGTGAATTTAGTATTGAGACATCAATTGTCAAGACATTGATTAGCGGAAGTTAGCGCTGCTCTTTGTCTTGTTAATAATGTAAGCAAAATGAAAATAACCTCGCCCTCGAACGTCGAACACAATGGTCAGACGCTGTATTGCTTTGACAAGAAATGCTAAATTTAATTATATAAAACTTATTATGTTTTAATAAACTTATAATGAATAGTAAGTAAACATACTTAACAATTAATATTATTTATCTAAAGTATATTCATAAAGCTTAAGATAGGAAAAAATAGTGAATAATCTGTTAAAGATACTAGAAGTTGTTTGTTACTTGAGTCCCTAATGTCGTTAAGTATTTAACTAGACGATGGTTGCGGGTTTGACGCTCATTCTATTCTATAACATTTAGCTGAAGCATTTAAGTGAGGTAACCCGGGAATTACGTGGCATAGCTCAACGCTGCGCTTTGCAATTTTCAGTACACATTACCTGAGGTCAAAGTTACTACTCTTGTACTTAGAATATGTCCTTATGTACGATACCCAATTTTAGCCGCATATACATAAGAATTAGTTCATAATATTTTAAATGTGGAAAATTTAACTACTAATAATGATATAACCGTTAGCGTACGTGTGTATGTAACTACATCAGAATATGATCTAAACGTAATTACATACGGGCACGACCTAAACTACCTGGCTCATATTTTCTATACTGTTAGACGAAAATGTTCCAAATATTAAGCGTACATGAAGTAATTATGCATCGATGAAACTTGTTTAATATTGATATGAGAATATTCGTATATATTTTAGAAGGTACAAAATTAACGATTATCATTTAATGTTCATAGTGTTGCTTCTGGAAATAAAATAACGAAAAAATTACATACATTTTTCTAGGTATTATGGAGGAGGCAAACGGAACGTTTTGTTAAGAGAAATATGTGTGAATTTCTGATAACGCGTGCTTTATCTTGACACATGTTCACAATGAAAATAATCTACTCCTCTGAGAGTAAGTCGAACCTACACTCACCGCAGGTACGCTGTATCTCTGCGACACATTTTCAATATTGGAAGCCATTAGAATTTTATACTTATATACCTATATAAAGTCTCAAAATTGGACTTTGGTTGATGTTTTATTACTAAATGCACTCAGTTATCCCTGCTATACGATCTAGCTAAATCTAGCTAATAAAATAGTTAAAAAAACGCTGAATCCTGCACGAGGCAGGGGAGACAGAGGGAACCCGGGAACCTAGTTTTAAGACACTTCGTTCCACTTCCGCCCACACAAAAAAAAAACACTAAAAATATGTGTCTATTAAAAAATAGGGATTTTTTAAAGCACTATTTAATTTTTTTTATTTTATGCTATAACATTTTCATCGGTATATGTAAACAAAAAATCACGCTTTTGTGAGAAAAAATATAGTATTTTTTATACAAAAGCGTGTTTAAAATAGTAATAGCCTGCAAATTAAATATCAAACACACAGTCCTGTAGGTTAAGGTAGGTAGGCTAATCAGAGGGTAAGGAAATGTTTATTCCGGACAACCGATATCTTAACAATGATTTATTATCAACAACAACGAGTGTTGCGGAAGACTGTATAATTAATGATTTATATTGCATGATTTGGGGAGATTACTTTAGGAATTTCAGTAAATCGGCACATGATGAAAAGTTAAGTATTGTTACCAGTTTGTTTTTAGCTTCACGCTGTGTCCCGCACGAGGCAGGGGCAGAGGAAACTCAGCAACCTGGGAATCTAGTTTTAAAACTACGTTCTTTTTAAGATACTTAATTTTTCCATTTTATTGTTTAAAATAAACTGGTTTTACATGCAGCTTCCTCTTGTTGTCCTGTTGGAAATAATCTAGGCCTTTGTAACATAACCATCAAGTCATATATTTTTCATCATGTATTTTTGAAAATTGTATTTGAATCTGATCAGGCGTTATTAAGATAAGCGCTTACAAACGTACAGACAAATAAAATTAAATCACCTTTGGCCCATATGTCATCATCCCCTTTAAGATTTTTTTTAAATATCTTGCATTTAAAAACAGTAATCAGTTACAGATTTATTATAAGTATAAATATAGATTACTAAAGGTTCAAAATATTTAGTCAAAAAATTAATCATATTTTTAATCTTCTTTAAATGTTTTGGTAGTTGTGATATATTATATAATAAGAATATCATATTTACTTATATTTTTTAGGTTCCATACCTCAAAGGTAAAAACGGAACCCTTATAGTATCACTTTTTTCCACCGTCTGTCAAGATACAGAGTCAAAGTGAAATACAATACTAAAGTCAAACAATTATATACAAAATAAGTAGTTACAAATGGGATCGGACTGTAAAAACCATAGTTGTAGGTTCGATTACCACTCGAAGAAATGAAAAATGTTAACTTTCTTGCTTTGGTAATTAGATAAAGTGCATATCCTCCATTCGTCACGCAAGACTTTATTCAATTGAACATGGACATCACTGAAGTGGACAAAAGCGGTAAATGTGTTGAAAATTAAGCAAGCAATGGGCATCGGAGTGTCCTAATTCTATGTTCCATAATTCAATGCTCCTTCTACTTACTTTGCTATGTATAGAATATATCGTAAAGCTAAAAATAATAATAATGACTCAATACAGTGATAACATGCCTTGGAGTTCTTCGATTATATTTTAATCAACATAATGTTACCAAAACGTTATATAAAACACTAAAAAGAAAGTTGTGCCAAGACTGACCTCAATAGCTATGAAATTTCGTATTTCTCTATAAAATTTAATTATAAGCACCAATAGTAATTTAACTTCCAATGAACGGTCAAGGTAAGCTTTTATTCCATCTCTCCAAGAGATAGGACATTTGGCGAGTTTAATTCAAAGTAGGGGATATACGGAATAAGTGGATTAGCAGTGATACCCTCTCTCGTTACGTCGTTGTAGCTGATGCGTACTCAACCATAGAGTATTAAATAATAGAGAAGTTATATAATTAAAACATTGTTATCTGTGTATATAAAATTATTTCGTTGCTAAGTACTCAGAGATATTTTTTAGTTCAGGGGCACAGATGTGACTGTAAACGCAACAAAAAGGTTATATGTTCATTTCCCAGTCAAAGAAATTAAAAATGTCGTATTTTCAATTACTTGCTCTAATAGTGAGACAAAATATGCTGAGTTCCAGCACTCAACACAAAGTACCTTAAGAATCAGAACAGAAAATTGAAAACTGTCTAAATGGATAAAGAATATTTGTAACTTTATCCTGTTTTGTGCCTGTTAGAAGCAGAGTGAATCAAAAAACTAAATGACTAACAAGCAAGTTAAAATTTGGCATATAAAATGATAATAAGTATTTTACGTATCAAACTATTTTATTATTATTTGTTACTTCTGTAAAACTCTCCAAGAGATACTTTCAACTCAAATCCTAATGTCTTATAGGAAAATTTATTTTTTAGCTTTACGCGTGATTCGTGATATAAACCCGCAAACAGTAATCACGTTGTATCCCGCTAACAGCAAGATGGAACAAAGTGGCCAGAACGTCCTCAACTTTTCAAACGAATACCAAGTTATTGTATACTAATACAACGCTGCACCTAAATGCATTGTTGTATTGAAGTAACGTAGTCTGCGCACTGTCACTATGACAGGGACTGTTAAAGACTTATATATAAACAAATTTCTGAAAGAAATAGAAACCTTTACTAAATATAAGGAAGTTACATTAACTTCCATTTATATAATAATCTTAGTATTTTTATTTTTTCACATGTGAGGGTAGATAGAGGAAGCTTGGGAATCTAGTGTTAAGATACTCCATTCCCATTAAGCTACTTCTGTTTCCTACTGTCCACCGAATTTAAGGCGATTGTGTTGAGACTGTCGAAACCCAACGCCGCGCTTCGCCTTTACCAGAACCAGAACAAAGAAATAACTGTATTAAATATTTCATTTCTTACGATTTATTTGTTATCGTACAATTTTTTTTATTATATACTGATTATTTTAGTCCAATTTTATTGAAGATCTAAAAAAAAATGTTCTTAATAAACAAACTTCTTTTCCATTGTTTAACAGAAAAGCTTTTGAACGAACGGTCGACATTGTACTAAATTTTACAAAGCCTCATTGAAGTAAACTACTAAATATTTCTAGCTTCAACAATTTTATGTCGATGTCGAGGCGAGCATTTTACAGGAGTAAAGAAAACGCTTAATTATATAAGAATTGGCTGTTTTCTCTGGTAACTTGGCACAATAAAATGCAGCTTGGCTTATATTTTGTCTTGATTGAGCTTCACAATTAAAAACTGTTTAACGTTTGGTTTATTTCTATATGGTAATTATATATTTTTTTTTCACTTCCGTCTGGGCAAAACGTCTCGTTAAGTTCCGTTACTTAGCAGTCAATGTCATTTTGGGTGTAAAGTTGGGATTCACTCTGCCTACAGGGATACAGTGTGAAAATAAGAAAATAATGTTAGTATGTTAGATAAACTCTACACAGAGTATAGCTAACACGTTTAATTATACATTGGTTGGTTGTAAAACGCTGAAAGAGAATATAGTAATAAATAACACTTTTTTCACCTTCTTGCTGTATCTCGCCCATCGTAGAAAAGAAAAAATTGTTAACTTAGTGTTAAGAGGCTCTGTTCCCATTAGAACACTTCCATTCTCCCCTTCTCGTCGAATTTAAGGCATTCCGTATTGATTAGCGGAACTCAACGACACGGTTCTTGTTACCAGAGCAAAGACCCACAAGTAATCTAAATGTTTCTTTAATAAAAATTTATAATTGTATTTAAAATAAACAAATATACCTTAATTTTCAAATAATAAAAGGGTTACATGTGATATAAATGATCTTGCATCGTCAAAACGTAACGGACGCTGTGATTGCTTGATAAGCTTACTTCAAATCCTTCCTGGTATTATCATTATAGGAGTAATGGAGAGCAACGGTAAATACATTTAGAGTCCTTAAGTATACGAAGGTTAAAAACGTGCGACTATAACGTGGCAGGTAGGACTCGATTCGCATTCAAAGAAATGAAACATTTTATATTTTATTTGCTGTGGTAATAAGGTAAAGCACGTCGTTAAGTTGCGCTACTCAACACGTATTGCCTTCAGAAAGTCGTAAAGGATGTGGACTTGGAAAGAAATAAAATATGTATAACTTTACTTGTCTTACAGTAGGTTTAAGTGTCACAAGCCGTCGTGACAAAGCGGCAGAGTGATTGTAAATGTGACGTGTACGAATACTTAGGTCTTCCTGACTCAAGGGAAAGTCCATATTTTAAAATACTCATAGATACACAAGTAATCTGTTTTAAATACTTTTATTGACTTTTATAGTTTAAGAGTAAAATAAAAAAAAATCTGTTTTAAAGTAACTATTGGTTCAGGAGGTACTTAAAATAATCAATGTTATAAAAACATAATTTTAAACTAAGCATAAATAATAAGTGATAAAAAAATGCTTTGAAGTCAATTCGCCGAATTATTGAAGCAATTATTCCTGCCCTTGAGCTTAATAATTTAATCCACGTGTTATTGCCGTTTCAAAAGGAAAATTTTGCCTAAAATATAGAATATTACTTGATCGAAATGAAATAATTTTAATTTCTTTTCCATAAAAAATAATATTACTGACGTATCGTTGCTAAGTCCACGTCTTTTATATATTTTTTTACGCCTGTCTAACACAATGATGATAAATAATCAATAACAGTGGCAAGATACTTCCGTTTGCCATTTCCACCGAATTCAGCAGGCATAAGGTGTTGAATGGTGGACCGCCGCGCTCTTTCTCGTTATCAGAGCGAGGAAATAAAAATAATCAATATGTAATTTTCTCAAGTAGGGATCGAACCCACTATGTGATGTGGTTACTATCGCACGTTCATATCCCTGTGCCACTATAGGCCTCACTTAATACTAATATAAAAGCATTTTAATTACCTCACATCTATCGCATATACAAAAGATAAGGATAACTCAGTTCTACACTTTTGGTACAAATTAAAGATATTATGTGTGGAGTAGCGAAATTTAAGCCACATTTTATCCTGTCGAAGTAAAGGAATAAAAACAATTAATTTCCTTAAATGGAAATCAAACCCACAATGTTTTAATGTAACCATAAAATATCTAAAGATGCCCATTTACGATACGAACATTGATAATAAAGGTGTATTATCATAAACATTTATAAGTATATATAATTATATGTACAAAACAAATACCGCAAAAAGGTTGAAGTGTTAATAAAACAGCGTAATGAGGTAACAAGGGCATTATGAGAGACAAGCCCCTATGAATTAAGGATAATATCTAACTGGCCTTTTTGTTTACAATTCTAATGCTTTTAATGTACTTTAAAAGTAAAAATTACGGTGATAAATTAGAAAGAGATTAAGGCCTGTTGTGGCGCAGGGGCTATTAGAGAGAGAGGGTGGGTTCAATCCCCACTGACGAAAATGAAATATTACATATTGTCATGTCACATTTTCGCTCAGAGAAGTGGGAAACGAGGTTCTCAAGTTCCCTCTACCTACGCCGCCACATGCGATATATAGAGTGAAGTTGAAAGAAGAGCAAATAGAAGTTTATTGAAATCTAATTACCTAAGCTACCAAAGATACATGAATCTGTTAGCGAGTTTAGCATCTTTACTATAGATAGTCTAGTCTAGTATCTCTACTAGGTAAGCTTATAGTGCAGGCTCACCTATATTCGTATATAGAGAAATATTTCTACATTTCTAAGCCCAATAGTTTCGTCTGTGCTTTTGTTTGTCCTTCATAAAGACAAATGTTCATATATGTAGATAAAGATAAACTACATTATTGTTGAAAAACAGACGTATAGCAATAAAACTCGATCCCAATCATATAGAGTGCTAGAAAGAACCTATGAGACGACTTTTGGATGAAAAGCTTTACAATTTACTTTCATTTACGACAAAGGAACACTTATATGTTGTGTGTTCACAAAGTTGTCACTTTCTTTACAAGCACTTTCAATACAGTACAGAAATTATAGAAATCTTAGAGTGAGTAACACCTACTTTTTAACAGAGAAATAAAACACTCCGTTCCCATTAAAACACTTCCGTTCTCTATTTTTCATTGGATTTGAGGTATTGCGTGTTAAGTGGCGAAACTCAACGCAGTGTTTGGCTCTGAGTTCAGCTCTGGTACCAGAGCAAGGGAATGAAAACATTACATATTTCATTTTCCAGAAACAACTCGTAATATTAGTTTCCCCGATTCCCTCTACCTACCCTGCTATATTCATTATCAATATTTTTTAATTTGTAAACATTTTTAGGTTTGGACACTTATTAAGATCATCTTGGCCCTGTTTTATCCATTCTGGAGTAAAAATCTGAAAAATAAATTATTTTTATGCAGTCATAAAACATGACACTGCCAAAATTTTCTATGTAATTAAATTAATAATTTTTTGTGTTAGAATTAAAATTAGTTTTATTTTTATTAAAACCGTGCAAGTAGTGTTGAGTTTTGATTCAATATGTTTTGTTAGTCCCAAATTCTCTCTATCTACTAAGTACGGGATACAGCGTGAAAAACAACATAAATATAACTCTTATAAAACTTTTATCCCATACGCACTAGTGTATATATCTGTATTTAGTATCTGTATACATTTTCTCATCATTGTGCTACAATTTCAGCTTCTAACGTACCCTCGACCCATTTCCGGTGTTATTTATATATCAAAATTGATGAAGCACAAACAAAACTACTGTGCATATAATACAAAGTGTTTAGTTGTTACGTAGTCAAATACCGCATTCAAGTTTCTGAAGATTTTGTAAAGTATATTTATGTCTCATTTCTAAAGTCAATGTTTTAAAAAATCTTTGTTTTTAACTAAATAAGTCAGCCATAAATAAACCGTTGTAAAAGTAATGTTGAATTCCACCAGTCTACACGCAATTCCTCAAAAGTTCGACGAAAAGTGAGGAACGGAATTGTCCTAATGAGAACAAGAGAGAAAAAGCAGTGTCGTAACACTAGATCCTCAGGTTCCCTCTGTGTACCCTGCTAGTAAGATACAGGGTACTAAGAACACTGATATTGTATATTAATAAGAAATATAGTGTAATTCAAGCGGGCAAAGCCGCGAACGGGTCTCTTGTAAGCATATCATATTTGGGACGTGGGCGTCCGATAAATGGAACGGTCTAAAGCACGAGTGAATATTTGAAATGACTGTTCGATATGTTTTATTTTAACTTAATATATCGCTTTCACATACTAAAATGTTATAATCTCTTTTTTGGGCTTTATACATTTTAATACATTGACTTATACCAAGGTAGACTGGGAGTCTCGTTATCATCAGTGAGACTGTAAACGCGACAGGCTGTAGGTTCGATCCTCACTCAACGAAATGAAATATTTAGTATGTTCATTTCTTCGCTCTGGTAACTAAGCGAAACGCAGGATTGAATCTTACTGAGAACAGAGTGTCTTGGTTCCTAAGTTAAGTATACCGCCATGTGTACCATATGCTTGGAAAAATGTAATTAGTTTTAATTCATCTTTAACAGGTCTGATAGAATAAGTATCGAACCTACAAATTGTTACATTTTACACTCTCACGCACGAGCCCTGCGCCACAATATACCTCAAAAAGCTACTTATTTAATTGAAGCCAATTTCATTTTAAATATTAATTAAAATGTATACATTTACAACGACGTTGACATTGATTTGGATGAACTGAAAGGTATCAGCGTGTTGTTCGTAATTAGCAACCTTTTTCCGTCGCACAATAATATATTTCAGGCTTCATTTTGTTTATTAACTTCTTTTTCATTTGTTTTGACTTTTACAAAAAATATTTTATTTTTTTGTTGTTTTTAGGGTTCCTTAGTTCAAAAGGTAAAAACAGAACATTTACAAGACGTTTTTGTTTATTTTTATCTTCACACTGTGTCACTCATATTACCATATGGTTGCTCTCATATTGATTAGTGATAACACTCTCCGTTCCAAACTACGTTACAAACTTTTCATCGTATTTGAACCATTACATGTTACGTGGTGGAAGTAAAAGCCGCATTTTCCTTGTTACCAAACCTAAATAAATTGAATGAAAATTAAATATTTCATTTCCTCTAGTGGGGATCAAACTCACAACTTGTCGCGTTTAAAGTCACACACTTTGTGCTTATTACATTTACAAAATCATAATAAGATTTTTGATTTTAGCGATTATTGGATACATATTTTAAATAAAACGATTTTGAAAGTATTGATCACTTTTAAACGTTATTTATTTATAATTAATCCGGTTAAAAAAATTTCATTTAAAGTTTATAGGATTACTTTTTTGTCTTCACACTTTTATACTTCCCGTTGACCTACGATCCCAAAATTCGGAAACGGAACACACGATGGGAGATTCCGACAGCACTTGGCCGGTTTTTTTTTAATTTTTTCACTTACTAATAAATTACTATTAAGACACTCTGTAAAATATATGTGACATTCGGAGAAATAAAAATGAGCTACGTATAAAATTGCTGAAATAGTAAGTGCAAATCGAACCCAAAATAATAACTCATCGCGCTTATAATTAGACGTAGTCTGCTATTCTAAGTTTGATTATTTATGCCATAGGGACGTGTCACAATATCAACTAAAAATTATTTAATTTATCTATATCATATATAAATCATAAAAAATAAGAGTTTTACAGTATCTCACAAATATATTTATTAGTCTAGACAAATGGAACCTCGTGTTAAAACATATCATTCTTCACTTTCTATAAAACTTCTAAAACATTGCTAGTTTAGTGGCTGAAGACCGCGCTTCATCATGTGGCCAGAGCAAGGAAGTCAATTTATGTAATAGTTGTTTATTGTAAAGAACTTTAAGTCGGGATCACCTTTCAATAAAAAATTAAGGAATAATTTAACTTTGTAAGAAACCATTTCAAAACATAATTCAAGTTAAGAGTATGTTAAATCTCTCTTTTGACTTTATTAATGCTTTTATATTTCTCTACAAACTTTTGTGGCTTTTTAGATGATTGTTGTGTAACTAAAAGTATTAAAAAATCTAAAAGTATTAAAAAAGTTGCTAAAAATGTTTAGTTAGTTAGGGTACAGCGTAAAACTTAAAAAAAAGAGTTTCATATAAATGTGTTGAAATGGTAACAATTAAAGTTTAATACTAACATTAACTTAACCATAACCTTGAAACTAACACATAAATTAACAAACACTTTAACTAACACATCGCTGACTATTACCTACAGACCACAACGTAAGCCATCAGTCACGTCGATCTCAATTAGCAGCGTGTCACGGTAGCGAGTTGAATTATCAACTCATTAGTTTGTTAGACGTTACTTTACCTAAGATAGATGTAATGTTTGGTTTTTTGTTTTGTTTTAAATGAAAAATCAGGAATCTAGTCCAAGCACTCGATATCCATTTTCCACTTAATATGTATTTAAAATTAAATGTTAATGGAACTTTGTTCAAAAAAATAATGGAAATTGCATTTAAATTAGCTAATTCGCATCTGAGATGTTTCGTTTTGTGTTTCGACAAACAAAGTAGGCAAAATCTATCAATATCAATGTTTTTAGTTCCTACTGTTAATACTCCCAATAATAGATGTTTTCAGATTTCTTCCATGGTACCGACAACTTTCTATTCTGTACAGATTTTCTTCTGAATGTTACATTTAAAATAATATTAATTTTATATTACGATTGTTATTATGTTTACATTTACATGACCATTTCACCTGAATCATTTGATTTAAAATATATTATTAATAAAAATAAAAATAATATAAGTAATAATAGTAAGTGTTTCTCATATACAACAAGGTAGTAAGAAGCTGAGTGTTAAAACATTTCGTTTTTACTTTTTGCATATTTACAGGAAAATAATATCCCAAAGTCGTGACACTCCCTCGAGTGGATTTGAATTCGTAACTAAAGTGTTTATTTAAAGATATTCTCAATATACATTTACACAGAATATTATATTCTAAATTGCAAATTCCATCTTAATCTACACTGAAGTTTTAACAAAAAGGTTTAATAGAGATTGACTGATGCAAAATGATTATTTCACGCTGTGTCCTGAACATAACAGAATAAGAAGAGGGAACCTGGGAACCTAGTGTTATGACACTCGATTCCTTGTATCAATTTAGCGGAATGTAGTGTGTAAATTGATTGCATTCATATCTCACCACTTATACATAAAATAAAAATGTCTGTCTGTGATTTCATAACAAATATAATTTTCTCAAGTGCATTATTTCACGATACCAAATCACAAACAAACGCTTTGAAATATTTTTACAGGTAAAACTATATTGTAAACTGCAAATTTCCGTCTGCATACACTACCGCCTTAACCGAAAGGTTTAATAGAGATTGATTGGTTCAAATTGATTGCAGCTAGTCGCTCGTTTCGAGCCACGCATCTGAAATACTGAAAACTGGCGCGATTTAAACGGTTTAATGCAAATTTATTTAATTTAAATATATAGTAAATTATTGAAATGAAGCCTGTCACGGCGCACAGGTACATGTGCGACTGTAAACGCTGTAGATACGATCCCCATTCGAGGAAATTAAACACTAAAAATATTTTAATTTTCTCGCCACGGAAACAAGACAAACTGGGGCGTTTACACACTTTTTTATTAATTTTCGTAAAATAATTTCCACAAATCACTAATTTCGGCAAAGCTATTGTCGTTATTTAATTGGTAATTTGATTTTCACCACACAAAAAAAGCCTTCCGATTTAAAAAAAAACTACATTGAATTTTTTATAAAAATCATTTAATTTATTTAGTAGCTACGGTGCCACAGACAGACAGACAGGTCAAACTCACCATACCCCTTTTCTGGGGACTACCTTTTTATCGCCCTCATGCTCCGCACAGTCTTCGAAATGTTACTTATTGTTGTAGAGATAGAGAAGATATCTAACGTACAATCGTTAAGTACAGCTTATAGTCAAACCCTAAGCAGATGTACCTAGACTGTTTAAAATGGAAAAATAACTTCCAAGGAACAGCTCATGTCAATATTCATTTTTATATTCATAACCACAAATTAATACATATTTTTTCACAAAAGCTCCTTTTATAAGGACTTTACGCTACAAGGAAAAGGCAGAGCTTATTTAAATGTATTATATGCACTTACTTTATACCATAGTAGTGTGACGCAGTTCTACTAACAATATTGCAAATATATATGTATGTTTAAAGATGAATTATATACGTTTGAAAATTCGGCGGAAATTGGGGAACAGAAAGGAGCATCTTAGCACTAGGTTTTGAAGTTCCCTCTCTCTATCCTGCTGTATGCGGGAAACAAAGTGAAACTAAAAGAAATGAATTTTATTCATACCTAACGACCCGCTAGCACTAGAAAAATATTTATTTATTAAACTGAATAACTATCGAGCTCTAATAATATTATAATTTTAAAGACAAATATAAAAAAATGAAATTTATTTTAGAGATAATCAAACAACAACTTTGAAGCAATTTTGTTAAATCAAATTGTTTATGTTGATACTACTTTTTTATTTAAAGCAGTTTTTAATAAAAGAAAATATTTATAGTTCTCCTGTTATATGATGTAGATATGTAAAGTTATATGCATTTACTATATTTAAAATAATTATTTCTAGCAACTAAACAACTTAAAGGGACAGGTAGTCAGTTGGTTACATTTCTGGAGGAACTTAAATATTTAATATTTTTATTTTTTCGCTCTGATAACGAGGCAAAGCGTGACGTTGAGTCCCGTCGTAACACTAGGTTTCCAATTTCTTTATCTACTCCACCATGTAGAGGATATAGCGTGAAACTAAAAAAGAATCATGTAACATCCCTTTTTTAAATTTCACACTTTTTCATAAATGTAGTCAAAACACAACAACTATAATAAAAAAATGCACCTCCAAATTGGTAATTTGAGATTTATTTAAAATTATTTTATACTAAATAAAATATTACTAGTATTACATAGATAGCAATAAGAAAATCAATATCTAGGTCAACCGTAGAATTGAAACGTAGAGTTTGATACTTAAATAAATATAAAACCTCTTGCCATTGCTCTTTAATTTTCTATAACTTGTGCAGTTTTTAATGTTCGAGAAATTGGTGAAGTCCCAAATCGATGAAGTATGGATAGCTATATAGTATTTTCAAAGTTCGCTGAAATCTTACTTAATGTATTGGTTTAAAATATTATAATCAGAGTTTAAAAAATATTCATTAATGCTTACCGTTATAAGTTTTCTGTCTGTATTGTGGGTTCGATTCCCTACAAAAACACAGAGGTGACTGCTAGTAATGTGATCATCTGAAAAGCAAGGCCAAGTTGGCCTCAAAGAAGATCATCAGCACAGCGAGACAGTACTTCACGATGAAACACCGTTCGGCCCTGCATGGAGCCCAGGTTCGGTCTCATATGGAATACTGTTCTCACTTCTAGGTACCTCTAGGTAGCGGTATCAGCTTGAACCATTTGATTGCATACAACGTATGTCTCCGTGGGCAGCAGCGATCACTCCCCATGCGTGCGGTGATGCGTTCTGTTTTGATATAAACTATATTCTATTGCATAGAGTGTGTCATGTGTCATAATACACTATTAGTTATTCCTATTGAGTTATGACATTGAAACTACAAATTAAAGCTGTGAGCTATGAGCGAAATATTGATATTGAATTTTACATTGAAGCAATGGAGGCAAATGTGTGACTGTAAACGCGACAGGTACGTCCCCATTTGAGGAATTAAAATATTTCATACTTTCATTCCTCCGCTTTCCTAACGAGGCGGCTATTCAACACGCAATGTCTCAAAAATTTTGTGGGATATGGGAAACGGAAGTATCTTAATCTAGGTTTTTTAGGTTACCTCTAACTACGATGTTATGTGCAGGATATATTGTCAAGTTCTTTTAGCTTACACGTTACGTTAAAAAGGACTATCATTATATTATTTCATCGCAATTTACATAAGTACATGTTATATACAAGAAATGCACTTTCAATAAAGATAGAAATTTAACAAGAAGTTTACATAAAATATGTATAATACAATAAAAAAATATATAAAAAAAAGCTTGCAATATGATGTCTGACAAAATATTTTTCTCTGAATATATGAAAAATCCGCTGCACCACGACAGGCCTTACGAGAGGATATCAAGCTATAATTAAAACTAAATATTCAACGTTAACGGCTTCTTAGATCACAGAAAAAAATAGTTTTTAAGTGAACGCAAGCAAAAAAATACTCGTAAGGGTATTTATGAATCGTTTTTGCTCTATTTTATATGAAAAGTACAGCGTAATTAAAATTTATAAGGAAATTAAACTTCGTTAAATTTTAACTATAAAATTTAGCACCAAGTGCAATCCCTAGTTTCCGCCGAACTTAAGACATTGCAGTGGCGAGGCTTAATGCTGCATTTAATTTCCTCGAATGCGTATCGACAACAACCTGTCAATTTTACAGTCATAGGACTCAGACGTTAAGCCAATTTGCGTGTACAGTTTTAAATTGAAAAATAACTTCTATATCATCTTAATAAGCGTTAAGATGATATTGCAAGACAAGCCTAACTTTTAACTTAACTGGCCTGTAAATTTGCGGAGTTCAACGCTGCGTAGCCAAAATATACTGAAATATTTTTTGCTTATTCTTCAATCGCAACTAGCAAAATCTAAAGTAAAAAAGCAAAGTGAATACTGCATCATGTATTCAAATTGTAATAAGTGTCTAGATTCGTTCTACTTAATGAGCTCGACTAGAGAGCACTTTTCTTTGTAAAAGTGATATTTGCATCCGCGCGGTCGCAATAGAAACAAGTTTTTTAGAATTCCGTAATGTCATTGTTTTGTATGTTTATACCTTTTTGTTTCGGAGTTAATTTTTTATGAGTTTTTTTTGTATTTAACCTGAAAAGATTATTTAATTTGTATGTTAAACTAGGAACACCGTAAAATATGGATCTACTGCTGTTTCACGCTGTCTCCCGCACATGGCAGGGTAGCCATGCAGCAGGCAGGGGTACCTTGGGAACCTAGTGTTAAGACACTCCGTTCCATTCCCTAATTTCCACCGAATTCGATGAAATGAAACTGCTTGCTGCACTGCTTCAATAAAATTAATTTTAAGTTAAGATGTACATTATAAGTACAAGTCTAAAAATGTAACCTATATGTTATGTATCAACATTTTTTATTTTTATGTCCTGTCGCACTTAAAAGGTGGAAATTTGTGAGAGTGGATATTTGTTTTACTTTCATGCCGAAACTACTGAACAAATTTACATGGAAGTTTATAGTAGTTTAGCTTTAGATAGTTTAGCTAATCAAAATAATAAAGAAAATAACAGAATAAAAATTAGCAATAAGATTAGGCGCGCGAAGCCCCGTGTAGTCCCACTAAAAGCAGGTCAGAGAGTTTTAAAGTTGCAGATCTTAACGCCATCTCATGAATTAATCTCACCCTATATCCCGCCAATGACAACGTAGGTAGCCTATTGTTAAGATATTCCGTTCCTACTTTCCACCGTATAAGCCTAAAAAACATAAACAAAGTGAACAAATTTAATGTTTTCCAAGTTATTCAGTTGTTCCATCATTCATAAGTAGAAGGAATGATTTATGTCGCCTCCGCGGGTCTGCGAGCTAATTATAATTAATAGATACTACAACAGGTGAGAGAAAATTATATTTAATTAGAGTGGAGTTGGTAAAATTTTCATAAGGCAATTTAAATTTTAAGAAAAAATTATTTTTCTTAAAATTACTCGAAATTCAATATAATTAATCTTAAAATATCAATATAATATAAAACTAAAAACACGCTGACCTATACTAAAATCTATGTACTTTACTTCATTTATAAACATATTAACGAAACTTAAAAAAATACAAAATAGATAATACGTTGAATAGCAGAATAAACATCGTGTTTTGTGTTTTTGCTGTCCTACTAAAACTACTAATTTAAATAATAACAGATAAATTTTCTAATAATTTTTAAAACTACAAACAAAGTAAGGAATCCATTTTAAATACAATAAATATTAGTAATACAGAATTTGTTATTTGCAGTATTGCCAAGTACACCATACGTGATAGCAACTAATGGTTGTCTGTAGCAAATAGGTCACGTTGCCTGCATACACCGAGATAATAATTCTTATTTAGAATTTTAATTTTAAGAATTTTAAATATGTAAAAATGATTATTAAGAAGAAAAGTAACTGATTTTCATAAAGCATAGATAGGAACTATCGCAATGAGCTCTACTTTCAAAATCATGTCTAAGAAAAAAACAAAACCTTTCGATTGAAAAATAACAGCACTCAAATCAGATGATTTATTTAGGAGCTATGGTGTGACAGACAGATCAAAATATCGTTATATCGTGTCCATGATAAGTTAGGAAAATAAAAAAATCTAAATATTTTTTGTTCAGGGGAGTACTTGCAAGCATTTTTGAATTGTTGAATGAACATAAAACAACCATTAGATCGGAAGGCAGTTCCGCTGATAAGAGCCGGTAAGAACTCAACAGTTGCTTTTTTCAATACTGTTATCGTGCATGAAATTGAAATAATTTTTTTAAACATATATTTATCCTATCATTAAAATAACCTATTTTTTATTTTCTATTATTAAAATAACCAATATTTTATTTATTTATTAAAATAAACAATATTTTATTTTCTCGAATAGGGATCGAACCTACAACCTGCCACGCTTACAATCGCAAGCTTGTAACCCTCCGCCATGATATGCCACAGAAATAATGTAATTACACTTTTTAATACAGACTTAGAAAACTTTTAACATACGACAATTGCAATAAAACCGATCAAAAAGTTTAAAATTGTAACAAATCAAGTGAGAAATATCGTCACTTCAATAATATTTAAATCTTACTTTGTGTTTGACCGAAACTTTATTACTACTGGAAAGCTTTATTTTTTATGGTTGTACGGAAGATGTTATATTTTATAGTTATAACGCATAACTACAATAATATTGTTGTATTTTACGTTCTATCCTGCATATCTTAATAAAGGCAAAATAATTCTGGGAACCGAGAATTCTCTCCGTTCCCATTACGACAACTCAGCTCTCTATATTCCGATGAATTCTTGAGGCATTGTGTGTTGCGCAGCAAAACTCAACCGCGCTACGTCACCGAAGCGAACAAATGAGAATGTAAAATATTTCACTTCCCCAAGTGGGAATTGAATCTACAATTATATAAATAGAATTGAAACGTCTGTCTGAGATTTCAAAATCACAATTTTTCGGAATAGAATACGGAGTTTAGTATATATTAATTAAAAATATATATTTTAATATATTAATTAAAAATACATATTTTTATTTACAATCATATACACTAAAAGCAGGGGGTTCGATCCCCACTTGATATATTTAATATTTATTTACATGGTATGCTAACGAGGCAAATCCTACGCCCAAGTGGAGAAGGTAAGTTTCTCAAACGAAGATTTTTAACGCTAGGTTCCCTATACCTACTCTGCTATTTGCAGAATAAAGCGTGAAGTTAAAAAAAGGAGAAAATGGGAAATTAATATTATTCATAGCTTTGAATCACAACTGTAAAATTTCAATTTTACTATATACATTTACTTAAAAAGATTTGAACGTGCTGCAACCATTTTTGTAGATATATCTTATAAAACTCCCAAACATTCTATCTTTACTTGTAGGAATAGTTATTAGCAACATTTTCCTTGTTGACGCAATTTTGATAGTAATAACGTATCTCACGATTCATCTTCATCATTTTATTAGAACAAATTTCATTTGGCGGTTTTATTTTTACAACAAATATATTTTTGTTGCCTGCCTTGAGGCCAGTCGTGGCGCAGTGGCACAAGTCTACTAAATATAAACGTAACAAGTTGTGAGTTCGATCCTTATTCAATGAAATCAAAAAAAGAGTCAAGTATATCCCTAGGATATATTTATGTTTTTTACTCGTGTGACTCTGTATCCCGGCCCTTGCCAGGGTAGGCAGAGGAAACTTGGAAACCCAGTCTTAAGATACTGTTGTGTTACGCATTTTAAAGTATAACTAGTAAATAGCCTTTCTCGACATATCATAGAATTAGAATAGTTCGATGAACAAAGTTGAGATCGTTTTAATTATTCACCAAGCACACGTATACAGCGAGTGTTTCTTAGAAACTCCACTAGTGAATTATTAATTAATGTAAGAATTAATGATATATGTACTACATATGTACATTTTGTATGTACAAGATAATATTATTGGTTTGAAATGCTCGGAGGATGAGCGCTTATGTTAATCGTTTCTATTTCCGGTAGACACTTCCGGTAACAAAGGTTTATTAAGTATGCACAGTACGTGAGCGTGGGTGATTGGTGTTTGTCCTCATTCAACTAGTTTAACATATGACTTTGTGTATGTAATTAAACGATGAAAACTGTGGTCCAACGTCTGTCTACCAACGTAAAGGCAAAAGAGTGACTGTAAGCGACCGTTTCCGTTTTCTACTTACCGCCGAATTCTCGAGATATTGTATGTTAAGTCACAGAATTAAACGTCGCGCTTCCCTTCGTCACCAAAGCGAGTTCGTTTACAAGCTGGTGCCCCTTGGCTACGATAAGCTTTTTATTATAACGTTCCATTTATAAATAATCATAAACCTAACATCAAATAATATGAACCAACTAGAATACTTTGCAGCCGGCTAGAATTTCAATCAGCAAACCCCACTCTATCTCAAGCAAATGTCGGCCTATTCCGATATAGCGTTGAAATACAAACAATGGTTGCATTAGCGAGCCAATTCCGCCGCTGCCAAAAATAATGGACTATCGGAAGACATTGAAGGAGGAAACTCGATTCTGACTTCTTTCTTCATAAGTATTTTAGCTATTGTTCCAAATGTGGCCTTGGGTACGTTTTGTTGGAAACAACATAAAATTAGCTAATGTTGGTGCTTTTTAAGGTTTGTTATGTACATATATGGCTGTAGTTTTAAATGTGATTAGTTTGTGAATGTTTGAAGATAATTCATTTAATTTGGGGTCTGTCGTGGAGCGGATTTTCTAGCGTGCGTATAAACGCGTCAGGTTGTAGGTTCGATTCCCACGTAAGGAAATAAAATAAATAAATGTAATGTAAAGCGCGACGTTGAATTGAGGTTTTCACACGCAATACCTCACGAATTCTATGGAAGGTGTGTTAATAGAAACTGAGTGCCTATATATTAGGTTCTTAGGTTTCCTCTGCCTACCGTACTATGTGCGGGATACAGAGTGAAGCACTACGTACTTTCTTTATAAAAAAGATAATTCAAGGTTTCATCCAACCTCACAAACTTTCACAATTGTAATATTAATAGGATACTTCATATTTTCTTTGATGTCACGTGATCCAATCATAATGTTTTCAGGCTAATTTCAGTTGCATTGAGTACATTTTAAACAAAAAATACAGTTTAAGAAAATAGTGGGGTAAGAAAAGCGTGTTTACATTCTACAGCTGTCTTCTATAAAATTGCAAGGAGCTGGACGTTGCACATACGACCGATATATTTTATTAATCACCGGTGAAAAAGAGAAGTGTTATAAGTTTGACTTGTCTGTTTGTCTGTGTCTCCATGACTCTTAAATGAATAAGCAAATTTGAGTTGGTTTTTTAATCGAAAGCTTAGTACATGGCAGGGTTTCTTGATATGTTATATAAAATCAGTTTGAGATAATTGCATTATGTGAACTTTATATTAGTATAGAGCAATAATTAATCATATGGGCTTAATAATGGAGTAAATATAGAACGGTGGCAATGGAACATATACAAAAACAATATATAATAATGTTTTATATGACATTTCAACTTAAATAGTAACTAAAGTAAAGCGTAGTATTTTACCACTAGGTTTCCAAATTCTCTCTGCCTACCCTGCCATGTGCAGATACAATGTGAAGCTGAGAAAGAAAGAGAAATTGAATGAAAAAAATCTCACTTGAGGAAATGTAATATTTCATATTTTCATTTCTTCGCTCTGGTAACGTGGCGACGTTAGTTGCTCGATACCCGGATAATATGACTTAAGGTACCGGTAAGTCTTAATACTAGACTCAGTGAAGTTCAAAAAAAAGTTGAAAATACCTCCAATAGTGTTATGGTAGAGGGAATCTGTTGTAAAGGCGCGCCGTTCTCAACTTTCCATGATTTTTAGTCAAAGTGTTAAGTAACGGAATACAACGCCGCCCATTTTATACGAGAGGAATCAAAAATAAATATATTATTTAATAGTTACTTATACTTAAATGAAATATGTTATAATTATATTACACGAGTGTCAAACCTTCACACGCGTTTAAATAAAACGCTATCCCAATACATCACGGGCCTCTATAAATTACCAGTGAATGTGAAACATGCCTAATGTTATTATACATTTCCGTGAAAACCTTTTAACGGATTACGTTTCTTTCCATGCACTTGATCTGAGCTCATTTTACGGTCTTCCATTAAAGCAGCGAATATTTAATGCGGAGGTTCAGTTCTAAATTGGTGAAATACAATATCGATGTATAATACGCCTATTCGTAAAGCAATAGAACAATATAAAATTGAAATTTGAATTCCTTTCAAGCTCTAATATTTTTTATTTATTTTTCTTCCTCTTTAACTAAAGAGAGGTATGTCGTGGCACAAGAAAATAAGCGTGTGATTGTAAAATATAGTGGGTTCGATTACTATTCGAGAAAATAAAATATTTAATATATATATATAATATTTCTTCATTTTCTAATAACAAGGATAAATTAATGAAGCCTACCCAGCATGTGTGGGATACAGTATCAAGCTGAAGAAAAAGAAAATAAATATATTATTCCCTTATTGGTTAGACTGAAACAAAACCATGTATAGATTGTCTTTAAATAAATGCAATCACAAACAGCCGCTCGAGAGGAGACCAGTAACCGCAATATGGAATATTATATACTTATACACGTATGTCGGAAGCATAAAACCTGCGGTTCATACTCATATGAATATTTTCTTCACTTTTATTCAAAAACAACAAAACAATTTTAAACTATATTTTATTGTAATATAGCTTATACATGAAAATAATACGTAAGCAAAATTTGTGTAAAAATATTAAATATTTTGGTTATAATATAACAATAACTCGAAACGGGCTAAGCTGTGTGAATCAATTTATCCGCGGGATTGTTGGGAATGAAAGCGCCTGAAAATATTTTTCCACTAGTGTTATAGTAAATAAATGAAATAAGAAAACTTTTCTATCGCGGCAATACCGTAGAGTCTACTAAACGTCCGTGTTGCTCTAAAAGTGCAATTCAACCGTGATTTTGCTGCCGTCGTAGCTCAACTACGCTGTACTATATACATATACGTAATAAATCATAAACAATAAGGCTAGGGTATACGGTATAAAAATAATAATTTCATTTTAGATATGGTACGGAATAGTGGAGCTCAACGCCGTGTTTTGTGTCATTATAGCCGCGAAATGTATATTTTTTATACTTTCGAGTTAAAATTGAAACTTATTAGTTTTTACATAATTTCATTGTAGAATGTAGGTATTTACTAACATTGCGATACTCATAAACTAAATTATTTAACAATAAATGAAACAAAATCAATCGCGGATTACTCGCATTTATTGTTTTCTAAACATTTTTGGAAATCCGTTTTCACTTTCCGAACACTTTCATAGTAGTCCGTAGTCACGGGTAGACTGAAGTGGCATTCGTCTGTCAGTTGACACAATTATTATATCAAATATGCAATTAAGAAATTGTCAGCGGTAGTTTGATGATGTTACTTATGATATAGGGCCATTTGTAAAATATTTCAAAAATAGGATAAATAAGTAATTTTACTTTTAAGGGGCCGAACCCAAAGAGCAAATGGGTCCCGCCTTTTTACTAAAACTCCATCGTCTCTCCGTCTGTCATCAGGCAAAGATAAAAGTTCGTGAATCTCATGAATTTTTATTTGTTTACCTTCCAATTTCCAAAGATTGCGAGCAGAATTGTCAATTCCACGCTTCGTTTTTTTTTAAAAAAAACTCACAGCTTAAAGAACTATCTTTGAAATAAAATCTTTTTTACTTATATCGATAAAAGCTTAAATATATGTGTGAAAACAGCTTTACATTTCGGCACAAGTCTATAGTAAACTCATTCGATTTCAATTTACAATCACGCAATCACGAAGGCAGTTAACGATAAATTGCAGCGCGCACCTTTAAAAGCTCTAAAAGCTCAAAAGGTATGGTTTGAATTACAAGAATTATTTTTACACATACATATACTTATATATTCACACATACATATGTATTCCTTCACCAAAGTTGATTCATTTTGTAAAGAGTTTAATGTGAAGTAGTAGGTAAGCACGATCGTTGTGGTTTGGTATAAGTAGAGGAAAATAAGCTATTATCGTCCTTTCGCTATTGTGACAAGACAATAAAGTGTGACGTTGTTTTCCTTTTTCAACATTTATCGGATATTGGACAAGGTCCCCGCTTGCTTTACTTTATATTACGTAAAACTGAACTGACCGCCGCCACGCATACAAATTTAGGCTCTAAGTGATAAAAATATTTACATATTATATGCCTACACCAATTTCAAAATCTTTTAGATGTAAACGTTTTATCTACGTTCATTTTATTTAATATACATTTTTTTAATTTTAATATAGGAGCGATATTTATCATTATTATTTATGTAGACAGGACATTTGTGGGTTCGATTGCCACTTGGAGAATGAAATCTTCGGGAGAAATTTATATTTTTATTTCTTCGCTGCTGAACGAACGCTATGTATGTGAATTCGATTCCAATTTCGAATCAGTTGAATTTATATTAAAAATTAGCATGGTATACGAACTAAACAACTAATGCCTCAAATTTGGTGGGAATGAAAGACGCAAGTGTCTTAATGGGAACGGAGAGTCTTAACACTAGATTCCCTAGTTAACTTTGTCTTCACTGCCATTTGCGAAATATAGTTTGAATCCAAAAATAATGATATACTAAATAGAGCGTCAGGCTAAAAATGATAATATAAATACAGGTGAATAAAAGCTCTATCAATACCTGAAAAAATCTTATCGGGGTCAATAGGGTCCAAATAGTTTTTTTGAATCGATTTTAAAAATAATGTTAATTTAAAATTTTTAGTTTGACAAAATTGCTACATTTTTTTTAATGTATAGATATTATCTTAAAAATGATAATGTTATTAGAACACGAAAGTAATTGAGATAAATAAATAAAATAGTGTAATTCAAGCGGGCGAAGCCGCGAGCGATTCGCTAGTCTCCGTCGATGAGAGACGTCACAGTTCATCATCAAGCCTAATTTGCTCTTTTCCAAGAAAAGAAAATAATGGCGAGGAAAATGGAATATCTTACAGAATTATTTATCAAATTCGGTGATTAACAAAATTATAATGTTTTTCTTATTTGACTTCTTGATGTTGTGACTGTAAATATGATAGTTATAAGCTCCATTCCTACTCTAATATTCGTAGTTTCACCAATCAACTCACAGAGTTTTGACTTTTTAACCACCGACGCAATAAGGGAGTTATACATAAGTTTGATATGGTATGGTTCTTTGATTATGGCGTTCCGAGCGTGCCAGTTGAGCACATATCACTTCGCCAGTGTCGTTGTATGGAGAATACACGAAGGAGGTTGTACGGTAAAGAACAGATTATGTTACACAATAAAAGAATGCATATAATAAAAAGAAGATCTAGTTAAAAATTGCCTTCATCTATAACAAAACAAAACATTATTAAAATGAATATATACATTATGTACATAACACACAGGATTAGTAATAATAAATATATAGTACAAAGGTGTTGTTTTAGACAATTTCATATTGTTATATCTAATATATTTGCATAAAAATTTACATAAAGGACTAAACACAAACATTAACAAACATTGAACATTAAGGGGACAGGGAACTTTGTGGGGAAGGATATCATATAGGGAATGGATTAACTTGGGGCATGTAAAAAGGATGTGAGAAGGGGAATCGTCATCCAGCCTACATTCACACAGTGGATGGTCCCTGACCCTGATCTTAGCAAGTTTGACATGTCTTTCTTTGTGTCTTTCTATTTGTATGTCTGTCTAAGACTTGGGTTTTTTAATTGAAAGACTTGATGATCGCCGTAAATTTAAACTATGATTTATGAAAATCGGATCAACAGTTTCAGAACTACAAACAATATTAACTTATTTTTAAAGTGTTAATCCATACCGAGGAAAATAATCACTCATTTAGAAAACGTGTAAAAATTTGAACATAATGGGATTCTTGGACGATATCCAAGAAGTGCAAGTTAGAATTCCACTACATTCAATTTACATACGGTTTCTAAATAAGCATATACGGTTTCTAAACAAGCAAAGTACGAGTACCTTTACATTCATTTTACTTAACCTGATACGTAGGAAAATATTTAATATCTTAAATTCGGGGAAGAAGTAATGAACAGTATCTAAACACTAGATTATTATTCAATACCGAATTTTCCGCACCAAGTTATATGCGGAATAAAGCGTGAGGCTAAAAATAATAATAAGAATATTTAGTATTAACAGGCACTATTGTTTTCGCATATATATATTTAAACATATCGGTTATATCTCTTGTAAGTAATAACATAAATAATTACTTGAAATAAGACTATCAAAATAATTATATGATATAATATAGCAATTATGATCTTAATAGACATCATAGAATAAGATTTCCCCAAAATATTTGTTTTTGTATAAGTTGTCGTTTCATAAACAATCTAACCTTATATATACTCGTAACTACTATCATCGTAACGCTAGGTGTTCGGGATACAGCGTGAAGCGTGATCCTGATTTTTTTATACTTGCGCTAAAGATTATTCGCTCGCTCGATCACTTTACCTTCTATATATAAGATAGATATTGTTGTAAAGAAATGGTTAAATATTTCATTTTCTCGGGTAAATATAGAACGAACAACCTATCGCATTTACAGCCGCTTGCGCTGCGTCACAACAAGCCTACTCTTTAAAGCGACGGAAACGTTTTCTTATAATTATAGATAGAATTAAGGAACAACAAAAGGACAAACGGACTACGGTAAATAAAGTCTAACAAAACCGTTGTTTCTACACGCATCTTAACATTGCATGGATATATAAAAATAAATTGCAAATATTGATTCTATAGTCATTGATTTTGCATGAAATTCGCCGCGTAATAAATACCTGTGATGTACATTCCATGGATCTGCAACTACAAAATGTCGCATGAAGTGAGAGCTTACAATACAAATAACAATAGTATACAGTTTGAACAAAATAAATACAAATTTATCTTTGTAGTTAATTTCATTTAAAATACTAGTTTCAGTCTTTAGATTAGGTCAAAGAAAAGTACAATTTATAAAACTTAATAATGTTAAATTTGCAAACGTATACATTTTTTTTCAATGAAATTAAATACAAAGATGTTGTTTTTCTATGACTTAGCAATCCTATCAAGAAATATAAAATATATTGATTATTTATGTTTCTTATATTTAATTACTGAGTCTAAGTCGTCAGAAATGGCTTGTATAGTAAAAGATTCAGATTTCCTTTGTAATCCGTATAATGGCAAAGAAAAAAGTTATACTAGGAAGGTACTCTTAATTTATGTTTACATAAATTGTAACAAAACGTATTTTGTCCCTTGATCTTCTTATTCACTACACTGAAATAAAGGAACTACCAAGGATTTCTCTTGCTTACTGTAATAATATTATTTCAACTAGATGTAACATAAATATATGTATTAGGTAAAGTTATTAAACTGTAAACACGATGTGTTCTTTTTACGATAGGTTTTTTTCCAATTGAGTTCAATTCCCACTCAGAGATAAATTTGTGGCATTTTCTAATCGTATGTATACATAGCTTTGTTTGTAAGCATAGGTAGATATCGTAGTTCTTGAGGTTAGCGTGTTTAACAAGCAAACAAACGTAGGTAGGTTATTTGTCACCGGCATTTGACTGAAAAAGCAACGGTTACTGTGTTAATACATACTTTATTTACAACCCTCTCAGCACCTTGAAAATTGGAAACAGGGTATCGGAAGTGTCTCGACGGGAACGGAGTGGCCAAACACTAGGTTTCCACGTTCCCTCTGCTTACCGTACTATGTGTGGGATATAACGTAAAGCTAACCAAAAAAATGAAAGTTAAAATTACTCAATATACTAACGGTTCGATTCCCGCACGGGACATGAGCTATTTTTATTTCTCCGCTCTGGTAAAAAGGCATAGAGCAATGTTGAAATGTTAAATTCCGCTTCTCAGCACATAATGCGGTTTTTACGGTTAGACACTGTATCGCTGAACCAGCTGAATTATTATTACAGTAATGAAATTAAATAATTCTCGTGTTCGTTGCCTAAATATTTTAATATATTACGTAGTTAATGAGAATTCGATAAATTATTTTGTGGGCAAATTCCTATTATATGCTCTTAGCATGTGGCTTTATTTGAAATACGTTCGACAAGTGGTATAACCAAAGTATTTAATTCGGAATTATTATATTTTTTTTTTCATTTTTTTTATACTTCGCGAATCGGAGGAAAACTTAGGGTTAATTTAAGACCCATCGTTGTGATCAGGTTCTCAAGTTCACTTTACCTACCCTGCTACATGCGGGGTACAGAGTGAAAATTTATAAAACAAAAAAGAGTTTGTAAAGATATGTATATAGAGTGCATCTGTTAGCTGAATACCGATAATAACACCGAGGAACGTTTTCCAAAACAAAGCACAAATAAAAGTACTTTGTTTAAGGCTCTACTGATAAATGAGAAATGAGATTCTCAAAGACTAATAAAACATTGATCTTATAGTTTTTGTTTTAACATAACTTTCATAGAATAAAATGCTTAATATTTTAATTGCTTGGTCCGGTGACTAGGTAAAGTGCGGCATTAAATTTGGCCACTGTACAAGCAATACCTCCAGAATTCGGTAAACTGAGGACCGGAATTGTCTTAATGGGAACGGCCTGTCTTAGTATTAGGTTTCCAAGCTACCTCTGCCTACCATAGTATGTGCGGGAGACAGCGTGAACCAAAACAAACACTCAGATTGACTAATGGAGCTCCATGCCACTCATTACGTACTGCCAGAACGAGCATATGAAATAAATTTATTACTCCGAGTGGGAAATTAATTCGACTGCAACGATGTTTTATACTAACTAATATAAAAAAAATACTTTTACTATATTTAAAGTGTTATTACAATTAGAAAAAAATACTAACTTGTATATTGTATAGAAATTTGAACGAAGCAGCATTTGATGCCGCGCCTACGAAAAAACCGTCTGTAAAATTAGAGTCTAGAATTCTAGAATATATTGAAAGTTTCTCACAAGCCTTAGTAAGAAGAAATAGCAGTTTATCTGAAAGCTAACCCGTGGCACAGGGGCACAAGAGTGTAAATATAAACGGGACAAGTCGTAAGTTCGATATCCATACGACAAAATAAAAAAATCAATATTTATTTTAACTCTGGTAACGAGACGAATTAATACCGCTATTATGTTCCACCATTAAACCCGTAAAAGAATGTGACGAAAGTTAAGAGCCTAAGTGTGTGTGTGTATTAGGACCGCAGTATACCAGGTTCACAAGTTCCCTTTACTTACCCTACAATGTGCGAGAAGCAGTGTAAAGTTAAAAAAACAGTTTATTTCTAAGATCATTTAATTAAGATTTTCTTTCTTTCACGCATTTTTCAGCGTACAGATATTATAACCTAATATCAAAATAATTCTTCGATTATAATCTGAACTCAAAATATAACAGGCAGAACTCGACGCCGCACCATCTCCCTACTTAATAAAACAAGGAACAACATTGGTAGAAAATCAGACATCTAATCCTGTATCAAAAAATTATCTCAATAAAAAGAAGTATATGCGATTATCTAACGTATATACATATATGTAGTTTTATTGAAAAGTTTTATTTTTTTAATGAACCACTTCAATACTTTAGATAACATCGAAAAAGTTTCATAGCGAGTACGTAATAACTAACGAAGATAAAAACCTGAATTCGAATAGTAAAAAGGTCGTTTCTATGGACTCTAATAGAAACAAATTTCACGGTTTTGAATTGGATGTATGTAGGAACGTAAAGAAATGCATATTCAATTATATTTAATAGGATTTAAGTGAATAAAAAATGCTTTTAATCACATTATATTATTGAATTTCTGAAATTATAATTATTTTGAATTTCTTTTGATTATGTGCTTTAATTCACTATCAGTTTTTTAAAAGGAGTATTAGAAAAAAGAGCATATATATTTTTTGGCTCTTTACAGGGACCAGGTTTGACCTCACATGGAAAACTGTTCTCACCTCTGGGCAGGTGCACCCCAGTATCAACTTGAACCACTTGACTGCATACAACGTAGAGTCGTTCGAATCTTTGGGGATCCAATTACATATCTATTGCGTAGAGACGTATCTTAAATGTGCGTTCTTTACCCCATTTATCACGGGTAATGTTCAGGGGAACTGTTTGACTTGGTACCTGCCCCCGAATTTTCCATCTTAACCATACAGTACGTCACAAACTAAAATACCATCATTAATATACATCATCTGGACATGTGGCACTCCACTACTGTGTTTCGTAGGAATTTTCTTCCATACGCCATACTTATGTAGCCTACCAGCGGCAGTATTTCCAGGTCGATACGACATGAGTACCTTCAAAAAGCGCCTTTACCTCCACCTTAAAGGCCAGCAACACACCTTTAGCTCCCCTGGTGTTACACGGGGCCGTGCGCGATGGTGATCACTCACTATCAGGTGACCAGTACGCTCGTTTGCCTTCTTTTACATAAAAAGGAACTTTTACATAGAGGGAACCTATCAAGCTACTTGGTTAAGACACTCCGTTTCCCACTTCACACTCAATTTTCAAGACATTTTGTGTTAAAAGGTGAAAGTCAATGCCACGCTTTGTCTTATTACCAGAGCGTAAAATAAATATATTTTTTCCTCTTCGTAAGAATCTAAACCACAACCACATTGTATATCGCATACAACAGTTCAGATATAGTGAACCTAGTGCCCAAACACTCCATTTCCCACTTTCTTTCTAACTTAAAAAAGCATTGCTTGTTTGAGTGATGCAACTAAAGGCTACGTTATATCTTGTCACCAGGAGCAGGAAATCAAAATAGCTTCTGACCTAAGCAGGTATCTATACACAACCGTCACAAGCTGTAGCACTGCGCCAAGAAAATGTTATCCTAACCCTTAATGTGACTTAAATAATTCAATAAAAACACCCCAAGGACATAAACATTCGTACATTTTCCTTAAAAACACTTGGCGGTACAGGATTTAGTGGGACCGATAGATAAGGGAGGACAAATTTATATTTGTTGCTGATACTAACGTAACTAAAGTGTGTTTATTTATAAGAAAATAAGTGAAATGTTTAAAAATACTAAAGTAAAATAATATATGTGTAGATATTTTTAAAATATTTTTTTAAGCGTAACGATTTAAGACTCGATTTCAACTCGGTAGAATAAATTGTTTTAGATAAAGTAAGACGTTGAAGTTCCGCCATTTAAGCCGTAATATCTCTAAAATTTGATGTAGAGTGGAAATCGTCATTTTTTTGATATTATGTGCCCAGGTTTCCTCAGCTCATCCTCCTATTTACATAAAATATCACATGTTAAAAAATCAACTAGTTACACTACTTTCGTATTTTCTAAACAAAGATCACCCACCCTATCGCAGTAACAATACATGGTTTCCAACTAAGCTTTGTACAAATAGTGACTTTTAAAAGCGACCGCTTAAAGACACATTGGGGATACGTCTGTAGTATATACGTCGTACGTGTATTATGTAGTGAGAGTAAAGCTCGTGCTACAGTGCACGCTAAGCTTTTTTAATTTGCTAACATACTCGTATATCCTGCCGACGTGGCACATTGGCACAAGGGTACTACAGTAAGCCCGACAGGTTGTGGGTTCGATCTCCGTTCTAGGAAATTCAATTTTTATATTTACTTCATTGAATTTTCCATAAAGTTATTTGATTTTATTATTTTATCTATTTTTCTTCGACATGGTTTCCATATTGTATCGAGTCTTTAAACTTTAGAAAAGACCACCTCGAGCTCTCTCACAAGAATTCAGCGGAAAATGTCTTAATGGGGAAAGGAGGTTCACACTTTCTACACAATTATGTGCGTCAAGACAAAAAAATACATATGTAAAAAAACCTTAAAAAACAAAAATATAAAAAATATTTACATATATGCCAGCCTGTGGTGGCGGAGTGGCACAAACGTATGACTGAAACGCGATAGAATTCGATCCTAATTCGAGGAAATTAAGTATTTAATGTTTTAATTACTTTGCTCTGGTAACAAGACAAAGGGCGTCGTTAGAATCCGCCACTCAACACGCAATACATCAAATTCAGCGGAAAGTGGAGTGAGGTGGATTAAAAAATATATTATTGTCCATTGATCGTAATATATTTTTCCCAAGCGTTAATCGATACAATTTAAATACATAACAGGGTTGTTTCTCTGAATAATATGGAAAGTATAAAATTATTTCTACAACTTATTAAGTTATGTTCAAGCGAAAACAGTGAAGTAGCTAAAAGTCAAGGAATCAAAATTTGAAACACTCCATTTTCCACTATATCCGCAAATTTGAATCACTCTCATAATGAAAATGGCAGGATTTGGACCCTTTTAAAATTAAATGCGTCTTCTCATGAAATTTATTAAGCAAATCACACCCTCAACTATAACTATCTATTCGTTATGCTTGTAAATTACAAGAGTCAGATAAAACTCCGTCTAAAGTATAAGTGGTGTCAATTTAACTTAGGTAATCTTCACAAGTCTACTGACACCTTCCGCATCGTAATAAGGGGACTATAGAAATATCTTACAACTTTACTGACTATATTAATATACGTTAGAGAAAAATGATAATTTACTATTCCATTTCTATAAGGATATATACCTGATATTCCTTGATTTTTTATAGTACAACGTAAAAACGTGGTTTAACATATATCTGAGAATTAACAATTTATAATTATTTATTTGCTACAAATGTAGAAATGTTATGTATTATGTAATATATGAAATATTATGTATTATGTAATATTATGCCTTGTTAACAAATTGAGAAAATGAAAAAAAGAGTGAATTGTTTCTCCCAAATTTTAATCAAACTCACAATTATTGCGTTTTCAGTGACACGTTTTTACCTCTGCACCCTCTGTTAAATAAAATTGGGGTATGTCGGCATGAAATTTATTTATTGTATATTTTATATTTCTAAAATTGTAAGTCTCTGTTAACAAGTATAGAAGCAAAAAAAGGAGATGGCTTTATGGTCAATGAACATATCAGTGAAGTCAAGAATATTAAAATAATTTGATGTTTAATATTACATCAAGTTACAACCAATGTGGATATTATAATGATATATGTGATCTATCATGGTGTAGGGACACAAGCATGTGACTTTCACCCAACGTATTCTGGGTTCTTTCCCCACTCGAGGAAATTAAATATTTAATATTTTCAATTTAAATATTAAATGTTTTTATTTCTTTGCATTATTAACAAGGCAAAATACGGCGTTGAGATCTGCCACTCAACACACAATGTCTCAAATTCGGCGGAAAGTGAGAGACGGGACGGGGTATCTTAACACTAGGTCCCAAATTCCTTCTGCCAAGACCAGGCGGAGGGAACTTGTGACAGGCGTAGGGTGGCAGATGGCAGGGTTGTCATGTGCGGGATACAGCGTGAAGCTGACTAGAGAGTGAGTAAGTGACTATATTAGTATGGAGCATACCATTGACAGTAGAGTCACGTCACTGTTACAAAAAAATGTGTTTATTTATGTAAAATTCTTATATTCAAAGAAATTAAAAATTTATGTTTTATTTTGTTAACTTTCAATGCTAAGAAAATAAAAATATATTTTATAAGTATCAGTTTTGTATATTTAATTGATTTAGTACGAAATTACCGCTTCACGACAATCGCTGATTTATTATAATGCTTGGTTAATTCGATGGTTAAAAATATATAATCAAATAGACATATGATTAAATAGAAAGTTGGAAAGTATCAGACTACCTATACGATTAAAATTAGTCTTTACCTCGGGCGTATGTTTTATGCAGCTCCAAGCTGCATCCGGCATAGTATAGGATATTCAGAAAAAATATCGTGTCAAAATACTTTGTTCTCAATTTTCCACCCGATGTCGAATTTTTGTTGAGATTTATCATCTCGTCTCATCTCATTTTAATATATTTTACAGGGGAATAATAAAGGAAACTAACTCCACGGAAAAGGTTGATGCCTGCCGTTGTTCAGGGGCACAAGCGTATGATAGGTTGTGGGTTTGATCCCCACCCGAGGAAATAGAATATATAATAATTTCAAATTAAATACTTAATATTTTCGTTTCTTCACATCGGTAACACGGCAAAGTGTAGCATGGAGTTTCGACACTCACAATACGCAATGCCTTAAGTTCGGCCGCAAGTGGAGAACGAACGAAGTGTATAAACACTAGGTTTTCAAGCTACCTCTACCTACTGTGCGAGGTACAGCGTGAAACAAAAAATAAAGGTATTATCTTCCTAAAACATCTAGTTTAAAATCAGACGCTATACATTCCTATTAGTATAATACGGAGTTAGGTTTCTCCACTGAGCACATTATGTCTCTTAAATAGAGAATGAATTTTTTTAACACTAGAACAATGAAATATCGCTTATTTCGTTTATAAAGCATAATAACTGAAATATACAGAAATTTATTCAAAATCTATAGATTCTATATAACTATATATCTACCTCTTATAACAGTAATTACTTCAATAAATTAACTTTCAGCGATTTTTTAAACGTTAAAATTTAAACTTCTTATCTCAGTGAAATTTATTGCGCGAAACTTCGAACTTGAGCTACTTTGTAAATAGATTCATCAATTTCACTTAGTTAATACAAAAAAAATGTTAAGTTTGAATCGATTTAAGATATAAAGTGTTCGGTATTTGATATAATTATCTGTAAAAATTGTAGTTTTGTTTTTAAATTAGACTTCCCATCTGACGAGGTTGGCTGGTAGAAAATGCTTTTTAGCGTTAAGCCGTCCTTTTGTGCAAGTTTATTGTTTGTAAATTGTGTACAATAAAGAATAAATAAATAAAAATAAATAAATTGTACGATTTTGTTTATTTTCCATTTTTCTTTAACTTTGCTATTTATCCCGCACAAGGTAGCCAAAGGGAACCTTGTGTAAAGACTCTCACTTGCCATTAAGAGACTCAAACATTCCGTCAAATACTTGAGGCATTGTATGTTGAGAGGCAAAACTCAAAGTGCTTCATCGCTTTGCGATTATTACTTAATTATTATGAAATGTAGAGAAAGACTCTCCTTGTGGACAAGGAAGAAAAGAAAATTGGCGGCTAATTGGAATTAGCCGCCAATTTT
>DWMZ01000096.1:0-38886 GCA_018249855.1 Eueides tales michaeli
TTGAGGCGTTCAAGCTACTTAAGATGGACCGGTCCTTAAGGGGCTATTTTTGGGGTTGATAGTTTGTATACAATTTAATTACTACAAGAAGAAGTCTCAGATTTGCATAGGAATTCTTTTTGAGGCGTTCAAGCTACTTAAGATGGACCGGTCCTTAAGGGGCTATTTTTGGGGTTGATAGTTTGTATACAATTTAATTACTACAAGAAGAAGTCTCAGATTTGCATAGGAATTCTTTTTGAGGCGCTTAAACTACTTAAGATGGAGTTTTGCGACATTTGATCCTTAGGTGGTTATTTTTGGGATTGATTGTTTCTATGAATTTTTTTGTCAAATTTACATTTGATATATTCAAATGTATATTTTGGGACATACGTACCATATAATATAAGGTTTTGCGACATTAGAACCCCAAAGGTTGATTTTGGGGTTGATTTTTTGTATGAAACTTTGTTACTACAAGCTTCATTTTGCATAGGGGTTACTTTTTATTATCTTTTTATTTTTTAGGTTGAACCAGAATTTCCTAAGATTATCACATACAATCAAACAAAATCTTTCGCTTTTTAATATTAGTATGGATTTTAAATAAATAAATTATACCTGACCGCTATGCCCAATGGAAGCCCATATGTACATGGAAAATATTTGAGAAAAACCTTCATTAGGGTAACTTATTACTGTACTAAGCCCCAAAACAACGACTTTTAAAGTTTTTGTTTGTTAGTCGGTACATTTTAATACTGTTTTTATGATTATACAACAAAAGTCATTTCGATTAGTAAATATGTCATGGTGTACTTCAACAGGGCGAAGCCGTGGGTGGGTCGCTAAAGAATTTTATAATTGTACGTTATAATTGTACGGCTCGAACTGTTTATTAATTTGGATGGACAGACAGACATACCGACGGACCACAAAGTGATTCTATAAGCGCTTCGTTTTATCTTTCTGAAGTACGAAACAATAAAGAAAGTACGAAGTATAGGGTGGCCTTCTTCAGTATCATTGAGTACAGATGAAAGAACATTTTTATAAGGCAATAAATAACTGATTTTCACGAATTTATAAGCCTATCTTATTATTTCCATTCTTTTGCCAATATGTACTAAATTATTTTGATACTTCCATTTCATTTTAACAACGTTTTGCTGAATTTGCATTTATATAATGGCTTAGTCAATCATCGGTGATCCAATAACTTCTCAATATCTCCTTGCCACATTAATTTTCACTGCAAATTATTTTCTCCGAGTAAGTTATAAAAAGACAGCTGTATAAAAAATATTATTAATTATATTGTATAATCATCTTTCTCGCTCGCACTAAACATTCTTTTTTATGTATTTATTCTTACGTCTGTGAGCTCCTTACTGTTTCATTTACTTACATCGAAGAAACAAAAACATGTTTGATACTTAAAAAGTATCAAATTTACTTCAACTTGGAATCGAACTCAACACTAAGTTGTTGGTTCAGAAAATACTGTTATACAAATATGTTAAAACATGCTATGCTCGTAACATCGTTTTTAATCATAATCAATTTTAATTAACTAACTAAAGTAACTTTGCTAACTGTTATTACGATGAAATGGTTAATAAGAGGTGTGGCATTGGATTTCCTTGCCGACCATACAAGTCCCTAAATGGGCGGAAATGGACGCCAAAATAGGTAGAATAGGTTCATTCTGTCAACTCAATAAGGTACATGTTATTATATTAATTAATTAATTAAATATTATAATAAAACAGTAAAAAAGTCGTGTCTGTACATTGTATCTATTTAAGAAAAAATAATTTTAGGGGTTTAAAATAAGTAATAGAATACAAATCTACAATTTTTAGAATTTTTATCTGTCTGTTTGTGTGTTTGTCTGTTTGTCTGTTTGTACCAGCACATCTTCTAAGTTACTGGACAGATTTCAATGTTTTTTTTTCTGTTGTATAGCTATTTGGTCTGGGCAGGATTTAGGTTATACTAGCTGTTACCCGCGACTTCGTCCGCGTTCACTATTTTGGTCATAGTGACTTACACATAAAAGGATATATGCTGTCGCGGTTTTATTGAGAACTATTTAAGATAAATATTCCTACAGTAATCTACCTATAATTATCTTTGTGTAATTCCAACGATAAAAAAAGTTTTTTTTTAAATCGGTGTTCCCATCTTCGAGTAATCTGAGAAACATACTTAATACGTATGTTCCTCAGATTACTCGAACCTTCTCCTTTTTTGAAGTCGGTTAATAAATGAGATGATAGTCAGATACAGATCTCCTAATTGCGTTATTATACGAAAAAACCGCATCTGTGCCTTTCAAATTTGAGGGTTGCCCTCGATTTCTCCAGGATTCCATCATTAGATCCTGATCTCCTTACCATGGGACCAAATGTGAAATATACCCTCTCGAACAAAAAAATAATTTTGAAAATCGGTCCACCCATCTTCGAGTTATCGGGGAACATACATAAAAGAACCTCCTTTTTTATGTCGGTTAAAAATCCCTATAAATTTTAATTTATTATGTTATTCTGATATCGAAGCTATATATATACTGCAAAGTTTCATGAAAATCCGTTCAGTAGTTTTTGCGTGAAAAAGTAACAAACATACACACATCCGTACCGCATCCGCTTTTATAATATTAGTAAGATTAATAAGATTTGATTTCGAATACTTCCACACCTGATGAAGAACAGCAGGGGCCCAGGTTAACTATAAGAGATAATTAAATACCTCAATAACAAAAGTTGTAGAGGGTGATGAGCATTTTACAATGGTATATTAAAATTAAAGATCTGGAACATCTGATGACCTTATCAATCCAGCTAACGTATAAGAAACATTATTGTCTTAACGAAAGGTATTAAGCGTGGTGAGCATTTTGCATTGACATATTAAAATCAAATATTTGGAACATCTCATCAACAATCATAACGGTCCATCTGAAGTATAAGAAATAATGAAATACTGTCTTAACAAAAGTTATTATCATGTTAGATTTTAATATGCCAATGCAAAATGCTCACCATGCTCACATTTTACATTGGCATATTAAAATCCAACATCTGGAACATCTCATGAGCAATCATAAAGGTCCAGCTAAAGTATAAAAAATAATGAAATTATGTTTCAACAAAAGTTATCAGGCGTGATGAGCATTTTACATTGACATATTTGAAACGAAGATATGGAGCGTTCTGTGAACAATCATAATCTGCTAAACTATAAGAAATAATAAAATATAGCATTAATTAAAGATGTGCAGCTTGACAGATATTTTTTATTGACATAAAATTACTTGAGGAATATCGTGGCAGCACAAGCGTGAAACTATAATCGACAGTTTGTGGGTGCGATCCCCACTCGAGGAAATGAAATATTTAATATTTAATGTTTCTTCGCTCTGGCAAGAAGGCACAGCGCGGCGTTGAGTTCAACCACTCAACACGTAATGCTTCAAATTCGGCGGAAAGTGGGGTATGGAAGTGGAATGGAGTGACTTAACACTAGGTTCCCAAGTTCCCTCTGCATACCCTGCCATGTGAGTTAAAATAGTGATAGTGAACATAATGAGGTGGTAGAATGAAAATTAAGTGCGGTTGTGTCAGAGAAACGGTGTGTGTTATACGTTAATATGTTTATGTAATCGCTTATACTTTTTTAAATCTTTATGAAGAATATAAAAAATATAAAAAAATAATAATAATATAAAAAGTCTTAGCTAAACTTCTTTAATATGATAGATAATTTTATTATTTTATACTGTGTTAAAACAGTAAAACAAGGTTTTAAATTAAACAAATTTAAAGGGATTTATCGCGTAGGTTGGTATATCGATTTTTAAACTTTTTCGATTAATTCGGAATAATCCGGTTAAGTTTGTTTCATGTAAAAGAGTATTAATTGCGAAAATCAAAGATGTAAAGGGTTTTTGCATATTAAATGTTTTTACGAAAAAAAGTAAGCAGTAGAGTAATAAAAAAACATTATAGAACACGACAAACGTAAGTGACGCATTCTTACGCCGCCATATTGTGGTAATTTTCATGCGTATCAAGATTCGTAATTAGTACAACTTTTTACTCGGAGGTGTCACAATCTATCAGTTGCCTATAAAATATTAGTTGAAAGTAAACATAAAACGGTATTATACATTAAGAATAAAAAGTTGTGACCAGATACTGCTCTTGGCAGAGTATACAAAATGCATCCTAATAGTGGGAATGTTACTATTTGCGGGACTTGCTCTTCATTGTTCGGGGACCAACTTCTTTTTCCCTTTGAAAAACTATTGATGATATAGAGCATCACTCGTATCAAGCAATTTGCCCTGAACTTTGGTTACTTGAAGACGATATTCACTGGGGTCACAGTCTTGAGGAATCTTGGGTCAGTGACAGTCCCAATAGTTTACAGCAGTTATTCACTATAATGGTGTGTACCATCTTAGATCTTTCCAGATTTGGGAAAAAGTGCAAGACATTTTTACCAGAAGATTTTTACTCTCTCTTAGGCATAATGCGGAAGGCAATATCAGTCTAACAAATGAAAGAGCAATTAATAGTCTATACAGGCTGTTGTATTTTCTATTTGAAATTGCTTCCATCTTACTAACTATGATCTACCTGTTCCTTTAGCAGAGTCCAGTCAAACACGTACTAATCGAGATTATACAGCTGAAACAAACTAACGCGTCTAAACGAGTTGACTACTATAGTCAATGAGAGCGCATCCAAATTTACAACGTAACATTTTTTTTATGGAAAAGACACGGCAAACGAGCGTACGGGTCACCTGATCGTAAATGATCACTGCCGCTCACGGCCCCAAGTAGCACCAGAACAACTACAGGTGCGTTGCCAGTCTTTAAGGAGGATAGGCACCGGGGCCTTACATTACCCAATGCAAAATACATTGGCCAAGGCCACTACTTAACGCCGATTTTAAATGTCGGGGGTGGTAATAATCCAGTCGAGTCTGCTCATGCATGTTGGCATTGCTGATGACGTGACTCTTCCACACGTAGTTTAGTCGCCTCTTACGGCACCATCATTACCAGGGTGATCCTATTCTAAGCCGAAATCACACGGCTAAAAAACCCTTAGTATCGAAGGAAAGCTGTTTTCCTTATATGCTCCAGGAGACACTGGAAAGACCTATGTGACAAGGGCAATTCTAGCTGAATTGAAACAACAAAAGAAAATTGCTCTTTCAGTGGTATCTTCAGGCGTTGTTGCCACATTACTTCCTGACGGAAAAACGGCACATACAATGCTTAACATGACAGGCCAGAAACATCAACTTGTTCTGTTACACGAAATTGTGACTAAGCAAAATAGTTTCAGGATTGTTGCCTTATTGTATGGGTTAAGTCTACCATGTTTCATAAAAAGATCATAGTTGATAGAACGTCGCGGGACATTAGTGGAGATGATAGGCCAATGGGCGATATTAAAATTTTATTCTCAAGTAATTACCGATAAACTTCCAGTTTTTAATCGAGGATAGACCCCTCTTTTAAATATTGTTATTCATGGCCCTATATGGAAAAACTTTAATAATCAATCAATATAATAGCCCAGTCAGGTAGTTCTTCATATTCTCAAAATTTTTCTGAAATGTTATTAAAAATTGGGGAAGGTTTCCTTCTTAAAGAGAATAGTCAGATCACGATTAGTTAAGTTTCTCATTTCATTAGCAGGTAGCGGTCTCCTTGCTCACAAAATAATACAATATATAAAGTTGGTGTTTCGGTAATGCTAATGAGAAATTTAACTCCGCCGTAAGTAATAATGCCGACTTAAAGTCAAAGTATTGCAAAGAAATTTTATTAAAGTGAAAATTCTCACTAGGTGTGGTGCTGGGTAAATCGTGTTTTTACCACGCAACCATACAACCATGTACACCCAACAATATTCCGTTTCAATTTAATATAATATTTAATATTTGATACTTTCACTGTAGTAACGAGGCAAAGTGCCGCGTTTAGTTTCGCCACTCAACACGCTATGCGATTGTCTCAGGCAAATGTCTTAATAAGAACGGAATGTGTTTACACTAAGTTATTAAAATAATTTATTCATGATAATAAATTATTTCAGCTTGCGGTTTAGTTCAGTTAATTTTAATTTCAAAAATACCTTTTATTTGATAATTGAAGCTAACTGCATACTTATTCATATTATTAATTGAATGTTGAACTAGTAATATAGCATAGTTTAACATAAGCTTTTTAACAACGTCTGAACGAATCGGTATTTTAAATATAATATAACATCATGTGAACGTTGAACAATTCTGAAATATTAAAACTTTTACTGTATAATCCATCAGCGGGATAAAGTAGTTTTTTATAAGCTTCGAAATCGGTTTTAAACAATTTAATGCTTACCGATACTCACAATATGTGCTTAAAGCTTTAAAATTATGTTTTTTGAAATAGTAAAATGTTGTAAAATATAATAACTGATAAAATTTATGTATGAAAATTATATAATCAAAAAAATAATAAGATCTTTTTAAGAATCATGAAATATTACATCAGACTTAATGTACATATCTTTTCTGGGAAAAAAACTGGGGACCTAGTACACTCCGTTTTTTATTAAAACATTGCTGCTTCCCACTGTCTATAAGTACAAGTACAAGTCCTTACACAAGGTTTTCTCTGTCTACCTTGCTATTTGTGAATATATATCGTAAAACTAAAAATATACAATAAACGCACTTTTAAATTATTTATAACAAAAGAAAACATTTTGTATTTAACAGAAATTAATTACAAAATATTAATTAATGTACACATTTATATAAATATAAAAATATGAAAAACTCTGTTATGATGTCACCTCAAAATTACTTTATTATTTTCACATAATTACTTAGCCAGTGTGTTGGGAAAAGTTGACATTAAATCCTTCTACATATTTTTTTATTACATTCAAAAACTTAACATTTTGAGAGATTTTCAAAAACTACAGATTCAAAATAATAAATATTAATTAGTAATTACCAGTAAAAAAATACTTATACTTTGTATAAATGTTAAAAATGTAAATGGTGTTCCACCAAATTTCGAGTTTCCAACTTCGCGCTGTTGCAAGTGACAGTTATTATAACTGTAAAGAAGTGCTACTTTAAGATACGGTGGTAAATAAAACGCTTTTACGTAATGCACTGCAATGTTACCGTTTTATACGAGAAGGATGGGGATTTCTACTATACTAAGGGAGTGTAGAAAGGGGGGAGGGGGGGGGGGGTAGTGTTACTGTTTTCACATCGTTGTATTGTCATTTTTTTAAAACAACCCGTTTCACTCGGTAGTTTCTTTTGCATTAGGCGTCGAGGTTTTTAAGCGTCTTCTAAAAATATCTACAATAATATCTTATGCTCCATTTTATAATACGAATAGACTACGAAATTATGACATAAATGTCAATTATTAATGTACCCATGTACCTACATACAGTTTATTCGTGGAAGGACTTTTTCTGAACTACTGTTTATTTATAAGGGCTATACAGTGCTGATAATAGATAAGAGTAATAAAATGAAAATAAAAATTACTGGCTGAGCTCCCATTATTATTTTGTAAGCAAAGTTTTGATAATATTGTTAATAATGCACAGCTATACGATACTTAATTGAGAAGTTAACTTGGCTTCTATGTACAATATCCAATACTCTCCCAAGAACTGATTATTGTATTTCCTTAAGTTTCAGACTTTGCTTAAATGTTTACTTAAATTACTTTTTTTAAAGAATTTCTACATTACTATATAATATATAATTAAAACTTCATTGAAATAGAACTATGATATTTATTCTTAAATAGATTTTACGTATAACTTAGAGGAAAAAATATGGAGTAGTGGATTAGATGTGAAGAAAGATGGTTAGTGTGTGTGAGAGAGAAATACAATGGTATTTCTTTTCAAAAATTCACTATGATTGTAAGTCTAACATTGTATTTACTAAGTTTATTCGAGAAGTTTTTAAATATTTCAACTATTTATCTTTCGTAAATAAATAGATTATTTTATTTAGATCAATCCCTAATACGCTGCAGACTAACACAAAATAAAAAGGTTAATTATAGATGTAAAGTTCCTCGATGAATACCTTAAGGTATTTAAATGCATAAGCAAACCAGAGCTTGGAGCTTATTTAAGCACCGCTTAGACTGTTAGGCTGAGTAATGTGATGTTGTATAATCTTATCTACAACGAATGTCTGTTACGATAAAGTAGGCTTAGCTGACCGAACTTTATGGAGCTTTACGAACAGCTTTGGAATATATGAAAGTAATACAATACAAAAACATATCTTTGAGGGGTTTCGTGTAAACTAAACAATGGTGGCGATTTCGGGCAGGCATACACTGAATTTTTCTAATAAATACAATAAAAAATATTGCAGTGTCTTGATTTCAAAAGCAAAACATGCACCTTTACAAAATAAACATGCAAATTTTCATCATCGATCGTCTTAGATATATGATGATGAATGCCATACCAGAGCTCTGGTCTGAATCTCAACCTGTCGCGTTTATAGTCTCACGCTTCTGCCACTGCTTCACGACAGGCCTCAGAATCCAGATGTTGTAATTATTTTATTCACTATTATTACGTACAATTTTAATCTCTTTATAAATCACCAATTATATTATATACAGTTACAAATTTTTTATATAAAACTTTCACTCGACTATAGTCTTTTATCTAATGAATCTGAGTATCTTGTCTTTTGCTGTTTAATTTGAATTCAATCAAAATGGTCTTAGCCTTAACTATAATCATTAAAAGGAAACAAAGTCAAATCAAGTTGCGTTATTAATTACATAGTATCTATGAATGTAAAAAAGATATATAGTAAGAATACCAAATATATCATAAATATAAATAAATGTGCTAGCATAGCACATGTTAATTCAAAAGTCGGCACAAACATTTACTCGCTATCCGCAAAATAGGGTGGTAACATGTAAAATGCGCAAAATTGTAAAAAGCTTGTCGTGTTTTAAATCTGCGATAACAATGCAACGATATCGCTAGGAATGTCATATGCACAGGTAATAACAGTCATGTTTGAATTGTTCCTAGGTAAAGTATTGAAAGTGAAAAAAACTACCTTTCGGAAGTGATTTAAAGTTTATTTTTGCATAATAACATATTTTTTTTATTTATTATTAGGTTTTTGTAAAAAAAAAATTGTAACAGTTGTGTATGTACAGTTATGCAATCGCTATTGTTATAAAAGTGACAAGAATAAGAAGAGAATTCTCTACAAGTACATAGGATATTTTAAATTCAGTTCAAATATAGAAAGTAGTACTTATCTTCGTTAAGGGCTCGATCGAAAACGGTAAAGTTAACCATAGAAAGTTGTCGCTTGTAATAAAACAAAGTAATGTTACCATTGACCACGATGGGGAAGATGGTTAAAACTTTGTGCTAGCTAGCTATAGTTTCAGCAATATTCTCACCTTGTTATCAAGGTTTGTTCTTTATTTTTACCTACTATAATGTTATTATCAATATTTTCGAGATGAAGCCATGGATCAATATCTTCAAAATGGAGGAAGTCTAAAGTGTTTTAAACAGGTATATAAAAATATATAACACTAAGCAGATCAGAATGATATCAACATATTTTTTTGCGTAATAAACGTTAGAGACGATGAAATGCCGCCGGCCAACATAAATTGTTTCTTTGATATTATTTGCCAACAACAATTCTCGTTAAGTCGTATTGTAACTTTGATTTCATTTTTATAAAAAAGCGCTTATGATTGCTGAATGAGTAATTTGAAATTTGATTTTTTTTTTGTATATTACATAATTTGTTGAGTAAACTTACCCCCATTAAGGCTTACAAAAGAAATTACTTTCTTTGTTAACTTTATTTCCTTTCTTAACCGACGCGTTTTCTGTAGGGACGGAATGAGATCCAAGTCCTATCTTTACCGTTTTACCTTAGTACCACGTTATATAAAGTATAAATTCTCAGTTATGCTCAATTCGTATCGATAATTATCTTCTAAATAACATTATACTGTGACCCACATTATTACTAAAAAAATGTCCTGTTGAAAATTGGAGCAAAACCTTACCAAACTGCACGCCATACTACTTAAACATGTGCCAAATGTGTTTTGAATGTTTCAGCAAATTTTATTTTTCTATTTAGACCAATTTTGAAGCTAAGACCTAAGCTAAGCTAAGACCTTTATTGGATTGTAGTCTGAGATAGAGAAAGAATTAGAATAGAGAGAATAAGAATTCAAAGTACTAACAATATAATAGAGACATTTATTGAACAATTAATGATGTAAATTAGTAAGCTGAATACAAAATCGTTTGAATAAAAACAAATTTGTGCTTAATTGTATCGATGATTATCTTCCAAATAACATTTCCTTAAGATATATATGATTACTTCCTATGTTAATATTTGTATAAATTAATTGAATTGGCAATGTGCTATAAATAATAATGAAGGATCAATGTAATTTAAACTAAATTTAGTTAATAGCAAACCATAGGCTCACTGTAACTACTCACCTGAACAGTGCGTCATACTTATGAACTAAATATAGCTTCTTACGAGTATATTTGAAAATGTTATAGAAAGTAGTCGTACTGAAAATTATGTAATATGACATAAATAAATGACTTAATTTTACAGGTAGCTGACCGCAGATTATATCATGTCGATACATGAAATGAGTAACAATTTCATCGTAAACATCCGTTTGTTGTTACATATTTGTCGTGACAATCTACAAGTCTGGAAAACTACTAAAAAGAAAGCTACACGTATATTATATTTATAAAAAAATATATCAAAATGTCCGAATTATAAATAAAGTAATAAATTTATAAGGTCGGCCAACCATGAGTTATATCTTAGATATGTTTATAAATGGCACATTTGGCATAAGTAGAAGTAAAATATGCTAAAAAGAGATATATAGATATTTATACTATTCAAAAAAAAAGAAATATCCATGTTTGTTGAATTATACTTCGCTCTGGTAATAAGGCAAAGCGCCTCGTTGAGTTCCGCCACTCAACACGCAATGCCTCAAATTCGGCGGAAAGTGGGGCACGGAAGTGGAACGTGTCGTGTCTTAACACTAGGTTCCCGGGTTCCCTCTGCCTACCCTCCCTTGTGCGGGATACAGCGTGAAGCTAAAAAAAAGAAAATGTTCAAAATTCGTCTCATTTAAAGTTGAAAAATCACCAAGTTGAACAATAAACTTTCATCAATATACAATTTTTTTACTTTCTTTTTTTAACAAGCACTAAGTTTAAGTGCTTATAAGTAGTTAAGTTACGACTACACGTTGTAATCCGCATAGAAATTAATGTATACAGAACTTAGTGTTAATAAATATAGCTATTATATTGAATTACAGATGATAGAGGCCTGAGGACGCCACGTTGTGACGCAGCGGCACAAGCATGTCACTGGTAACGCGACAGGTCGTGGGCTCGATCCCCACTCGAAAAAAATTAAATATTTAATATTTGCATTTCTTTGCTATGGTAACAAGGTTCCACCACTTTCAAAGCAATACCTTAGATTCGCCAGAAAGAGGAGAACAAAACGGAGTGTCTTAACACTAGGTTCCTAAGTTACCTTAGCCTATTCTGTCATGTGCGGGATACAGCGTGAAGCTGACTATAGATAGTGATTGGTATAATAACCCCTTGACTATACTTAACTTTTACAAATAAAAATCGACATTATGTCCTTTAGAGCATAAGACGATCCTACATCTTAAAATGAAATTACATGATTATTATATTTTACTCGAAAATAGGCAGATTTGGATCCAGATACGAATATATTTACAGTAAATATAGAATATCGAGGTCAGGTTAGACTTAAATAATAAATCCAAGTATATAGACAATGAGTCACTGGATAAGAAACAAAACGGGATACGACAACGGATTACTCATTGTTTTTATGTCGTTCAGGGGAGCAATATCTTTATACTTATCTAGCGTTTATTATAAAGATTGCCTTGGAACACAGCGAGGGAAAACTTTATGATAAATCATTTTCAGTGACATTTGGTTAGGCATAGCTGATCTACGTTCCTATAAAATTCCTCAGTAGTTTGTATGATAATACGGATGTTTTATTATTTTATTAGCTTGCCGTAGAATATAAAGTAGACTTTCGTCTTTCCTTTTTTGCAACTAAAAGAAAATTTGATAAAAATAAAAGCCCTTTAAAGGGTATAAGTCAAATCGATTGTTTTAATGTCAGAGAATGCATTTGTACCTTGCTTTATTTGAATTAATTATGAATCACAATGACTTTATGTAATCGGTTAAAAATGGAAAAAATATATACGGTAAACCTTCATAAAATTTGATTGTAGGTACTAAAAATATATGCGTCTGTTTTTCTTACAGTAATTCACCTTTTTTCTTTGATGCATTTATAAATTATCGTGTTTGTAAAATTACCAAAGGAAATAAAATCATTTCAAGTCTGAAAATGTATCCAGAATTTACTTTAGATCCTTAGTCTAGTCTATTGGAGCAAAATTCACTGCATTTTCTTCATCCGTCTGTTAAGCTTATCTTTCACATAAGTTAATTAGTTACTAATTTCAAGGTATGTTGCATTCTTCCATAGAGTTTATTTTAATTAAAAAGCTTATATCTATAAATTTATTTTTTCAATAATTGGACGCTGACGAGTCTTTTGATGTGATATTTAAAAGCAGTGTTATGCTGCTTGACAAAATTCAATTTTGCTACGGGTTAAATTCCTGCACAAGTTTAGTTTAGTTCAGAAAAAGTTTCCTCTACTAAAGAATTAGTAAGTTAATTGAATGGCCATTTGCTGTCAAATATTACGCTCAGATCCCTAATACAATTATTTTTATCCTGATTTTGACTAAGATATTGTAATAATGAATAGAATTTTTTTCCTCAAAGTCGTCTTTTATTAAATATATATGTTTCATAACAAGATCTTTGATTTTTACAATTATTATACATTTAAATCAACTGTAGAACATTCGATTTGCACCGCATCATTTAACAGTAGTATATATTAGTTCCTTACATATGAAATGAGCATTTGGTATATGAGGAACAAAATGTCGAGGAAAAAAATATTTTTTAATACAATATATTTATATAATCAAAGTATGATAAGCAAAAGTGGATATTTTTGCTATCTCCTAGGTAGATTGTTGGTCCCTTTCCTAATTATTCGGTCGGGAACCAATTCAACAAAATCTTTGAAGGCAGCTTAGACTGCCCCATCCCAGTTGAATTTCACCCCTTGCAAATGATCCAAATGGAACAAAATGGCAATCTGTTGGAGCAAGGTCTGAACGGAGGATGTCTGAACGGTGAATTTCCAATTAGTAGCAAACTAACTGTTATGAAGTTTGTAGTCTAACGTTGTCCTGAGGTAACAGTAACGTAGAATGATTGACCAGCTTCTGATTCATATCATGGTTTGCAATTGCTGACAATAGACGTCTGTCGTAATTGTCTGGCCAGATTTCACAGAAATGAACAACTAGTCTATCAAACGCTTATAAATAACTTTTTTCAATGTCAAATGTCAATTTTCCGTTGGGGCAACATTTGTTGAAGAGAATCCACTTTTCCACAGATAATGATTCGATTTAAAAACCCCTAAATAATGTACCGTATAACTACTGTCATTCAGTAGTCGACGCGCGTTTGCCGGTTTATTTTACTTATTTCTTGAGCTTCACCTTTAAAGCTTTTAATTTTATTAAAGCTTTTTAATATGCCGATTTGTTATAAGTGGATTAAAATATTTTTATTACTAGCACCGTAGCCTGCAGCTGGCACATTTACTTCAACAATCCTTCACTATCAATTTGCCATCCGGGTTCCGGCCAGGCTCCAGCCGGGCCTTCCGCCATGGCTTGTTCTGCAGGTCAATATCGTTACCAGAATGAAATAGTTAGTTGTTAACATTTACTTGTAGGTTTTTATCGACTGAATCTATAAGATATAAAACGTAGCATTTTTTTAGTAGAAGATTTCTTTAGCATAAAGTCATATTGTTTTGATGTTTAACATGACGAAGTATGAAAAGTGAACGCCTGGAATCATCTAACTCGTTTGAAATTATTAAGAAAATATATCGACCCATATCGATTATTTTTGTAATATAGCCCAATGAATATAGCGCATGGCCTTCCGATCTAAGTTTAAACTATTTGTGAGATTATATTTGATCTTTCATACCTTTTAATAATTTTACAAAAATAAAATGAATATTTTGATACTTCATCTCTCTAAAATCTCTTTCTTTTCCTTATTTGTTCAATATTTCATCTCTCTAACAAAAAATCCATAGCTCGCTTTCAAATCTTAAAATGAAATGTTTTGCTAAGCTTTGAACGACAAAATCGGTGTCCCAGAATAAAGGATATGACATGTTCACATAACTATGAATTAAAGTTTCAAACATATATTTATAAATTTTTCAATTAAATTTTCAAGGTTCAAGAACTTTTCAATTTTTTTCTCTTGCTTAATCGGCAAGGACAATTTGAACTCTAGATCGTTTTTACTCGACATGTTGTTCATTATAACCTGGAGATTTGTCTAATACTTTTTATTAGACAATATACAAAATTCAAATCGTGGACTTTATAAGGCGTTATTTACTGACAGCAACTTATCTTCTAAGTATAATTTTCCTAATAATTACAGAATTGAAATGATAAGAGTTTTGGGACAATGTTGATGCTTTTGTTCTCTTAATTATATATCAATATAAAAACGAATAAAATTTCTAATTTAGAGTAATTATTGATTTTTTTTGTTGCGTAATGTCTACAGGATATAATTTTGACATGACATTTCATTTTGTCGTTTCTCTTATTTTGTTTTTATGTTTTAACATGCATTATACTCAGAATGTTTCAGATACAGATCTCAGATTTTCACTTGCCTTAGAATCGTTTTTCTATGTACGAATTTTGTTGTCGACATTTTTCAACAAGTCCATCGCTGATGGCGTTTGAATTTTGGGAAAAATGTATATGTGCGAATTTACAAAATTACCCTCAGTAGCCCATAGACACTGTTTAAATTTAAATAAAAAATGGGCATCTTGTAAAAAAGAAGAGGTAAACATTTCATCTTCATTACGAAAGTAACACATTTTTATTTTGGGTTGTAATAAATTACAACCTTTAACCGAGAGCCTAAAAATTGTGTCTATCGTTTGAATAAATTTAAATCATGTTCCATCATTGAGATCTCTTTGAAATAGTATATGCGGCTGATTAGGTCAGGAAGCTTCTAGAAAGTTTTATATATATTTATCTCTATTGATTCTTCGATTTTGGGATGACGAGAAAATCACTTTCCTCGACACAATTACTCTCTCCAAACAGTAAGCACCTTAAATATGTAAATAATGTTCTAATACGGCTAATATCACAAAAAAGAAACCTTATAGATTTAAAATAAATATATATTATATCTTAAACACTTTATTGTTACGAAAATTTGTGGACTAAATATATCGATAGATCATATCGATAGATCAAATCGATAGATAACAACGATATTCATTTTTTTATTTAAATAATTTTGCTAAATATAATAATTTAAGCAATATAAACCATTATAATAATAACATTTTGCATTATTTTATTTGATGTTCTTCTACGAAATCAATGTATATAATAACTTATCAATTGTATTTTTAATTATAAAGTACACACTGAGCTTAGCATTAATTAATCTCTTTTTCATAGTATAACTAGTTCCAGCATCTTTATCAAAGACGAATGTCTTGTAATAAAAATTTCTAAGAAATAGGACGAGGATTTACTAAATGCACACAGTTAATAGTTTTAATGGAAAGTAAATTACTTAATGGAACTTTCCGAGAAATAAATGTTAAATATAATTTACTCAATCTAAGCTTTTATTAGGCCGTTTATTTAGTTGTAAAAGAAATTGCTCAATCTTTGTTAGCTTAAGATTTAATGTACTACATTATTCATACAAGTATGATACTTAAATTGAGTCAAGTACACTTAAAATTTTGTACCATGGTAATACATGATATGTGAATATATGATATGTAAATATATGTAATAATATCTTGGTATATGAAATCAGATCTTCATATTTATTATATAATAAAATATTTACTAATAAGCGTCATTCGACCGTAGTGTTTTAAACATTTATTATTTATTAATACATTTTTATATACTTAAATGTTTGCTTACTATGAGTCACCATGGAAATGATAAAGACCAAGAATTCGTCGCGCAAGAATGAACCAAATGTAAAAATCAGAGAAAAAGGTACGTATCGGTTTTACGTAGGCGTTTACGGAGTACGTATTAATTTTATTTCTTCTGTCGATCATATTTAGCAAATGGCAGGTTGCTTTATATTAGTTTTTAAATAATGAAAATGTAAATTTTGGTGTAGTATAATTTCATCATCAACGATCCATGTTGTTTGCGTATTTGTTGGAATTTTATTATGCATTACAAGTTCAGTATATTACTCATCCATATCTTTTATTATTTATTATTTTAGAGATTTAAGCTTCAAATCTCCGAGAGTAGTGACGCCGCAGCTAATACATAACAATTAAATATATCTTTATTATCATTGTTTTAAAACACAATTTCCGAGTTAAAAGCTTTCTAAGTTATAGATCCTCAGGGAAATATTATGTGATTATTTAGTAGATTCGAAGGTTTAATATACAAACTTTATAATTTACAAACTCCTTAGTGATGTGCAGGTAAGGATTATGAGAAAACTACAAACTTTCTGGAATTGAAAAAAAAAATTTATAGCATACACTTTATAGGTATATGAATTAGTAGGTGTAATTTATATATATATATATATATATATATATATATATATATATATATATATATATATATATATATATATATATATATATATATATATTTGTACGAGCTAGCTTGAAAGCTTCCATTTCAATTTATCTTTTGCTTATAATATAATTAACCACTTGTTACTATTTCTAAGAGCTCAACAAATTTCTCAAAGTTTAATGAAAACCACAGCGTCTAATTAGCTTTGAAAATTCAATTTCTCTATGGGTATTTCAAAAAGATTTTAAAACTGTTTTAAGAAAGTGCATGAATAAAACATCTAGTTAGATTCATCCATGAAGCTTTCGGATGGTTTTTTTTATAACGTACGTGCTCGTGAATGGGTGATCCACATACATATATCATAGATTGCTATTTTCAACCCTGCTATATGAAAATAGCAATCTTCGTCCATGAAAAAATATATGTAGCTATGATATAAGTACAGTCTAGACATACATATGAGTCACCAAAAAAAGAATTTATTCTTAGTATTTTTGTTTAGTATTTGGAGAAAAACCTTTTATTTATATAGAATAAAAGACCAATAAACTAAATAAACATACATTAAATTTGTAATTAAATAACATAAACAATAACTAAGGCCTGTCGTAGCGCAGGAGTAGAAGCGTGCAATTGTAAATGTCACATTGTGTATTCTATCCTCATTCGGAAAAATGAAATACATAATATTTTAATCTCACTATCACTCAACACGCAATCCCTCGAATTTGGCGTAATATAGCAAACGGATATATCTTAAATGGAACGTAGTGTCTGTACACTATGTTTCCTCTGCCTATTCTATCATGTGAGGCAGTAGGTAAAGAGTAAAGCTGAAAAAATGTAATTAAACCTCATTAAAATATAAAATATATTTTAAATTGTTTTTATTACCTGTCACCTTTCCGTGGAGACGTGCTGATGGCGAATACTAATATTTATGTTTTATTCATTAAACATTTTAATTCACGTTAGCTTGTCGTTTACGTAATCTACTTAGAGGATTGGGGATAGACGGTTTCGTAAGTGGGTGACGGTCAAAATCAATCAACAAGACCTCTGTAAATTGTAAATTTGACTTTCGGGCTCCGAAGTTTACTTTATGTATTACCTATTAAAATATTATATATGATTATTAATTAATATAGTGTTATATAAAACTACGGAATCTCTTTAAATAAATAATAACTCCAATATAATATTTTGAAGAACCTTTTACATTAAATTTTCATTATACATTTAGAAAATAAAAATAAATACTTGTAAAAAGCATAAATCTATACTTATAATAAATCTGTAACTGATCTGTATATAGAAGATATATTAAAAAAATATATTATAGGGGACGTTTATATAATAATATAATAGGGTCGTAAAAAAGAATTTTTTAATTTTTTGTTTGTTTGTCTATGTGTTTGTATAAGCTACAGGAACTGTTAACTAGATTTAAACGAATTTCGACTATTATATATTGGAAACTTTCACTTAACATTTAGTATTTATTGTATTTGAATCGGTTAATAAATGATAAAGTTACGTAGATAATTATTACACAGAACGCGAAAGACATTAGCATACATATAACAATAGTATTAACATTAGAAAATAAAATAGAATAATTCAAGCGGGCGGACCCGTGGACGGGGTGCTGGCTGGATATATAATATAAGAAACATATAATTTATAATGGTCGTCATAGTGCAGTTGTAAGTTTAAATCCATTCGAGGAATTCAACAATTTAATATTTTCATTTTCCTTTCCCTAGCAATAAGAAAATGAGTGGCTAAAAAATTGCCGCTAATTGGTCTGTGGTATTAAATTTAAATATTATTTCTATATCGACTTGGACTTACAGCCCTGGTATATAGCGTAAACCTTTTAATTGTTTTTTTTTTTGTTTTTTTTTTATATGAAATTATTACGTACAATCATTGTCTAATTGGTCTGTGGTATTAAATTTAAATATTATTTCTATATCGACTTGGACTTACAGCCCTGGTATATAGCGTAAACCTTTTAATTGTTTTTTTTTTGTTTTTTTATATGAAATTATTACGTACAATCATTGTCTAATTGGTCTGTGGTATTAAATTAAAATATTATTTCTATATCGACTTGGACTTACAGCCTTGGTATGTAGCTTAAACCTTTTAATTGGTGTTTTTTTTGTATTTTTATATGAAATTATTACGTACAATCCTTTATAAAGTTTTATAGCTGATTGAAATATCTATCTGAGGAATCCTGCGTCTTGTAAAGTAGAAAAAAGTAAATCAAGATCGTTTGTGTGAAATATTTGGATGTGAACTCAGAGAATAAAAGGGAAAAAATATTATAGCATCGAAGTTGCACCGTGTCCAATTGGGAATATACCTAAAAGGCTGGCAGCATTTTCGTTCGAATTGCGATATTCGTTTTTCATTCGGAATTTTAGTCAGAGACTAGTCTTCTTTAGTTACGTAGAAAAAATCTACATTTTATTCTTATCTATGGCCTAGACTCCGGGTTACTCTGGATTATATGTCATTAATATTATTTCCATTTTTTCAAAACAATTTTTTTTTATAAAGTGAAATAGAATAAAATAAAATTAAAACTACCACTTGATAATGAATGAATGATACTTTGAAAGGTTGAATTTAGATATTCTTTGTGTTTTGAGATTTGCAGTCGTACATTGCTTTAAATCAATTAAAAATGACATTATTAAGAATGACAAATATAACCTAATTAAAAAAACAATGCAACTATAGAAATAATATTGTATTTATAAGTATTTTAATACCGTGTGTTTAGTCTGTTTATTGGTATTAAGATTATTAAATTACTTGTTAACAGAATTTAATTTATGAGTAAATTGAATTCCACTACATTAAGAAGTATAATTTAATTACTTTTTGTCAATTTAAAACATACATTTATTACATGTCAGGCAATTGGTCTCATTGCATATTTACATCAAAATCAAGGATGTGAAATAATTTAATTTGTGAGGATGAAACCTCTGACCATCTAAATATATAAAATTCAAACTTGACTGACTGACTGACTGACGTGATCTATCAACGCATAGCCCAAATCACTGGATCGGGATCGGGCTGAAATTTGGCATGGCAGGTAGAATTGACCAAAATCCTCTCTTTGGGGATGCCTACGTTATAACATAACGTAGGCATCCCCTAAGAGACGATTTTGATTTTAATCAGTTCTATCACAAGGGGATGAAATAGAGGATGAAAGAAATTAAATAAATAAAAATAGTACTTCTTAATGCGATCGAAGCCGCGGGCAAAAGCGAATCTTATATACAGTATTAAAAGTCATAATAGTAGAATTTTCTATACAAAGTTTGATATATTTTGTCTTTAGATTATCCTTGTTGTAAAGGCTTAGAAAAACATTAAACATAATAAGCATAAAAATGTCGTAACATACGCTTATATTCGTAAATGGTTGCTTCTTACGTTAGTTTTGAAACATGAGTTTCTTTCATAGTTATAATAATATTTTTAACTTAAAATATTTTAATTATTTTCTCTACTTTTAAAGTATAAATCTACCCTTAGGAAAAAATACTACTTAAGAAAACTTATAAAAATTTTAAACGTTGCGGGATTAGAATCCGAGCCTCTTGGAATTCATTTATCTGACCACTGAGCCATATGTTCTCTAAATACAGAACGTATGGTTTAAAAATCGTTAATTTTTTTATACGTTTTCCAAATTAGTGTTGTACGTTTAGCTTGATTGTCTTAGTGTAGAGTGCGCCGTTGAATTTCACCTGAGTTGCGAACAAGGTGAATTAATTATTTTATAGTTCAGAAAGAATGTAACTATTTTGTTATTGATATATATATATATATATATATATATATATATATATATATATATATATATATATATATATATATATATATATATATATATATATATATATATATGTATATATCAATAATTAATGTTTTAAAATAAATATTTTTAAGGCCTGTCATGGCGCCTTAGAGGCCTTTCGAGGCGCAGGGTCACACCCAAGGGACTGTAGACACGATAGGTTGTAGGCACAATCCCCACTCGTGGAAGTTAAATATTTAATATTTTCATATCTTGTCTCCCGTAATGACGTGAAGTGGCGTTAAGCTGCGCCAATTAACAAGCAAAGCCTCCAATTCTACGGAAAGTAGTGAACGGAAACGGGTATCTTAAGATTAGGTTCCCAAATTCCCTCTGCCTACCTTGCCATGAGCGGGATGCAGCGTGAAGCTAAAAAAAACACGACAACAAATATGTATATACCTACTTGTTTTGGCTTATAGTGTGTAGGTAGCTGGAGTATGAAGATAAGATAAGGGGTGGCTCAAAAAGTTTTTCGCTAATCCACATGCTTGGATATTTATTACCTATATAAATAATGGATTTCGATATCTAGCTTGCAAATATGATAAAATATTTTTATATTTTCAATACAATCTAGTAGTTTATTTATATTGCTCTAGTAGTATAGTGTTCCGTGGTGAAAATATTGTCACTGAAAATAAACACAAATCAAAGTTATCCCTCACTTTCACGCTTCTTCACGCATTTAAAATAAAAGGGGGGCATGCAAATAAAATTAAGAGTGAAAACACACTGTTCTCCGTGTTACTTTATTTCTTGATCTCGTCTGTAGAGAAAGAAGAAGACGTCATCTAGCCTATGTGTCAAATATGAGTTTAATTCAAGTTTCATAGATTCGTCTGTGTATATCTTTAAGTTAGTTTAATGTATCATTTAATTTTACAATAGATGTAGAATTTGAAAGTTTATTAACATAATTATTAATATATTTACTTATTAGGTTATTATAAAATATCATTAAGTTTCTGAACTTCTAAAAGATTCCGCAAAATGAATGTCTATACATTCATTTGGCATAATCTTTTAGGTTTTGATGTATAATATTTTGAAAGGCAATATTTACACAAAATCTGAGAAAGGCCTGAGTTTAGAGAGATTTGTTTTTATTTAAAATGTTATCTTCATTATAATAGTATAGGTATACTCTCTCCATGACCTCTTACTTTAGTAATTTTGTATTTAAGTCCTACAGCCAGAATTATAGCTATTGAGCTAGATTGGTACAATGAATTTTCTTGTCTTGGAAATAATGTCTTCTGTAAATTTACTACGACGAGCTTTTAAGAAGATTAATCTGTTTGTATAAAGATTCTGTATTTATTACTTTCTTTTTAGGGATATCGAACGGGTACGGAAGTAGCTCAAAAGGAAAAAAACGGAACCCTTATAGGATCTCTTTGTAAGCCCGCGTCCGTCTATCATGACCATTTATTTCAAGATTGCGTAGAGGTATCAAGCGGTAAATTAATATTAAATATTCGGGTCTACGTTCCCGACAAACAAAGAAAATATCAAGCCTCTAAGCCCATAAGTTTAAAAAATACGAGCGAATATACATAATTTTTGCCGCAATTTAACGAAATTAACCGTATATTTGAAAGTTCTCGTGGGAGCTTCTTGTGGATCTAAAATTTTAAAATTTGGCAAGAAATGAGAACTTACAATATAAGTAAAAAAGGAACTTAATCACCGCTTAAAACGTTGGTTCTTTGATACAAGTAAGTAAAAAATAATCTATCATAGAGATATAATATGTAATCTAAGTGATTTTGCCTCTCCAATCAGAGCAATTACAAAATATATTCAATATTATCAATTGTTTTAATGAAAAAATCCGCTACATCATCATCATTTTGTAAGACAGCCTTTTCTACGGATCATTAAGAAATGATCCGTAGAAAAAAGGCTGTCTTAAACATAAAGGTACATTATCGTTTTTGTAGAAACGTAAGAAAAACAAGCTTTATCCTAAGTTAAGTAAAGAAGTCTAGAAGTCAGTTGAAATAAAATATTCGTTGCGTGTTGGTCATATTTTTTCATTTCTATGAATCACATCATTTTTTACTTTGAGTAATGCCTTTGCCAAGCCTGGCTAAAATAGGACCTTTTTTATATAAATATTTGTTTGTTTTTTAGCTGTACCTACATGTTTCAACAGTTTTATGTTAAGGTGTTAAAACATTATTTGCTATTTTTAAAGGGTTATTCCACACTTAGAAATGAAAAATAATAATTTTAAAAATTGGTCTTTTGACTTAAATGTGATAATTGTGGGTGCGATTTCCATTCGAAGGAGTAAACTACTTTCATTTTCTCGCTATGCATGCTAATTTCCTCCACTCAATAAGAAATGTCTGGAAAAATTGTGCGGAAAGTGTGTTTGTTGTGTGTTTAATATTTTCATATTCGATAATAAGTTTTAAAATCCGTGAATCTATCGACGTTATTCTTTGTCGTTATGTATTTTGTCTAACAGAGCTCAGACGGGAGAAGATCCATTATACACATATTTACAAAATAACAAATTTATAAAGAGATACTTTTGCGCAACCTCCCGTTTTTCATGAGCAAATTTTGAAGCTACAGTAGTATTTAAAGTACTTAGTTCAAAAGAAAAAGCGCTTCGACACTTACAATAATTATAGCAATAGAAATAATTTCATGATTCTTACAGACATTTTCTTTATATAACTGCCGTAAAATATATTAACGCTTTTAATGCACATGCACATTTTAAATTTTTCGTTTTATTAAAAATAACTTTAATTATGCCGAAGAAATGTTCTTTTGAGTGTTCTCATTGTGAAGTGTTATATTGCATTATATAATACCAGTGGCCGCCTACAATTTCATTTGCATGAATTAAAATAACGCTTTTTCTTATTTATGAAAGAATAATAAGGAAACTACCTACGTACATGATAAATTTTAGCGTCCTACGACGTGTAGTTTTGGCTGTGCTTTGTCCATGAACGGAAAAGTTAGTATAATTATATATATAGCATGAAATTTTATATAGTCACCCAAGAAAGCTAACAATGTAGGTCGTTATTTTGGTAACTTTTAAGAAAGAAAAATACAATTTGATAAAAAAATACAAAATGATATAATTAGTATATAAGTATCTGTATACTTAAATTTGCAGACTATAACGACATAGCAACATATATCGATTTTATTTAATATTTTCATTTTTTTTCACCTCACGCTGTATCCCGCACGTGGCAGAGTAGACAGAGGATCCTTGAGATCGAGTGTTAAGGCACTCCGTACCCCACTTTCCACCGACTTTGAGGTATAACTCCGATAACTAAAAAATGAAAACATTTAATTTTTAATTTGAAAATATTAAATATTTCATTTCCTCGAGTGGGGATCGAACCCACCCCCTGCGCCACGACAGGCCTCGCCTTATTTAATATATTTATCATTATTTCAGAACCACGCATTGCAATCATTGAATTCGGCGGAAAACTGGGACAGATGTGTAATAGTAGGAACAAAATAACTTAAAGTTAGGTTAATAAGGTCCTTCTGTCCACCATACCATAGCGGGATAAAACGTGAAGTGAAACGTAATACTGCAATCTATAGTTTCATAATTGAAATTTAATTCCCTTACAAATCATTTTAAAATTAAAACCTCAAAGAATATTCAACAAAAGCAGTTTTCGAAGTTTCATTTTATAATATAACTAAACAACTTTTATTCGATTACAATAGCAGGTCAAATCTTGACAGTGACCTATTTCCTTTGTGAATCCAAAGGCTTTCTTTCTTGTTAGTTCTAAATTCTGACATTTTTCGATGAACGTTTATTTGAAACTTTATTAAGTCTTTAAAATGGTCAAGTAAGCTATTTTGAAACAGTTTTCAATCCTCCCACACACCTGACTATTACTAATTGGAGAAAATCTTGACTTATCTTATTATAAGCAATTTATGTGCGTAATTTAAAGAGCTAGCAGATCTTTTGGTAATCTATGTGATAGTAGATAATATTTTGTGTCCTTATTTATTACATTAATCTAATCAACATGACCAACTTCATTAATCGCTGTTTTCAATTCAAAATTATTATGAACGTGAATTCATATATAGGAACAAGTTTCCGTTAGATAGGACATAAAATATTTACGGGGCCGAGCTGGAACTTGTGCCCTATTGATATCGTCCATTTTATTTTCTTACACAATGCACTTCCTTGTTTTCCTTAAAAACTAACTATATATTGATAATATATCGTAAAAGAAATAAGCTTATAAAAATAAGCTCCACCACTATAATTTATAAGAGGATTATTATTACTGTAATACTAATAAAAATTGGACAAGTAATGTGGGGAATGAAACGGAATATCTCATCACTAGTTTTCCAAGTTCCCTCTATGTATCATGCCATGTTCGAAAATGATTTTATAAAAATTTTCTTTAAATTGTATCTAAACTAATTTATAATTAAAATGTTTAAAAAACATCCTTCATATTAATATGTTGTAAAAAAAGAAAATGGTGCGGTTTTTGTTTACAACAACAGTAACAAGCGTAACATCTAGTAAATTTATCGTATACTCAGAAGCTCCTATTCATTCTGTAAGGCTTCATACAAGTTTTTGCAGTGAAAATCTACACCTAATTGGTCCGTAGTATACGGACTGTGTTGCAACATTCTTTTTATTCGTATACACTCGTTTTGTGTAAGCATCAAGTACGGTTTACAATTTACAGTACAGAAGAGTGAAACTTTTTCATAAAAAGTCTCAGAATCCTACTAGATAAGTTTAAAAAAAAGACAAAATAAAGGATACATTTGTATCTTAATATAATTGCCAAAAAAAAATTAAATAACTGCATAAATTCTCACTCGTTTTCCCAAATACAAATCATAAAATTATTTCTCAGTTCTGATATTAATCCTTCAATAATGATATATGTTAAATTTAAGAGTAGCCACTAAATCAATTGTGGTAAATTTTATATAACTGAATCTTGTTTCACGTAGTTGCCTCATCCACAGTATTAACTTAGATATTTTAGTATAAATTAGAATCACTTAGTTCTTTTAAAAAAATGCAAATAAGATTCAATCTAATCTCTTTTAAATTTATATTTTTGGAAAATATAAGGCCAACTAGCGTACGTCAATAGATGTTAAGAGATCGCACTATCCACCAACGTGAAAACTCAGTATCACTACCGTAAAAAATATCTGCAGGGCCAGAAGATATAGCGTCCACTATACTGTCATCTGTATAGTAATAAATTCTAGGATCATTCAACATGTCTTTGATTAGCAGAAGAAACAAAGGGGACAGCTTACAACCTTGTGCCGGCGTTTCGCACGCAGAAGCAACGCGAAAACTGGCGATCCACTTCCTTAGATTCTCGAGAAGCCCGCAATTTCGAAGTTTACCAAAGAGCGACTCCTTATCCCTTTAAAAGTCTTCACCATGTCCAGAGATCAAGACTGCTTCAGAAGCTTCAGAAGAAGGAAGCGGTGGGAGAGACCATGATGCATTCATATTCATGATGCATTAATTTCATATTGATTAAATAATAATGTTATTATGTAACAAATACCTCCGGTATTTGAAAAAGTTGTTAAATAAATATATAAAGCTTTCATGTTTGAAATATTGAGAGAAATATATTTAAAAATAAAACACGTTTTAAATAATAGAATCGAATTATAAAAAACACGTTTCCAGCCAAATCACTATAATGGTGTGGAATTTGAAAAAAAATTATGTATAACTAACTACACATTTCATTGATATTTCAGTTTTATTCATCATTTACAGATAAAACTAACAGCAAAAAATCAGCAGTGGGCATTATGAGTTACTTCATAACTGGAAATAACGGTGACGATGATTTTATCAATGATGATAGTAAACTATCGTCTAAATATACAGAATGGTTGACAGGTTAAGCATATGTGCTTTAACTACGGGATCAAGAAAGTTGAAATTTGGCATGTAAGTAGGTCCCAAAAGAAAAATATCCTAATTCCTACCAAAAAGGTAGAACGCTACCAAAAATATAGATAGAACGAGACTTTACTTCTTAAAGTCAAGACGCGGGTGGATTTTAATAATGGAAAATATTTCAAAAAGGAAAATAGTGGAAATACTATTCTTTAAGAATTAGACCCTCTTTATAATACTTACCCAGTTCACAAAAGGTCATTTTGTCGTCTGATACAATTCAGGCTACGTGACAGCTAACAAAAACTGTAATCTATCAAAGTCACCTCACAACTTATCATGTAAGGCGTAATACGCACATTATATTTTACTGTTGTTTTTTATATTTCATTGTACATATAAAAAGTAGTCGAGCTTATTTTTATTATTTTTAATCAATTTGAACTTTCGGCAATTGCTTTAAGTTACTTTAGTTCAATCAAATAAATCTTCTGAAGAAGATCGCGAAAATTATTTATTGGAAATATAGTGATAAATATTAGTAACAATTTGCATATATAAGAATTTAAAACTAGACTAGTAGTATTTATTTAAGTTTATTTAATTGTAGTCAATGGGGTCAATGGGCAAAAAAAGAGATAGCCTCTATACTATTTTAAAACTTGGAAATTCAAGTTTTGACTAGAATAATGCCTTCTGTTAAGATTCGTTCTCTTCACTTGCTTCTTTTGTAAACTTTGCATTTCTTTTTCCATATCGCTGTAGGTTTGGCATATTTTAATATATTGAGGAAAGACGCTTGAGGGAAAAAGAGGATTATCGCTTTCAATATCGACTACATGTTACGTAGTTTCTAAAGTTTGGTTACTTTTATCTTCTCGATTGCTTTAAATTTTCTGAATATATTTAATACTTTAGTTAAATTATACAATTGTATTCTGTAGACTATATTATTTAGATTACCATATTATATACAAGTTGGAAACATAACTTTAAACTAACTCGAGGTACATATTTGTAAACTGACCGTCTCCCTCTGCTGCGAAAGAGCATTGTTTACCGTGTCGACGGACTCAATTCATATATTTACATTATATTTCGAGTAACTTTCAATGTAAATATATTTGAATATACGCTTATTTCACCACATATAATTTTAATATGGACGTATTATCTAAACAAGATAATATTACATTTAGGATTAAATACAAAATTTTATTTAGCTATATATATTTTTTGCATAGCTGAAGGAAACACCGTACAATATTATATACACCGTAAAATGTTATATATTACACCGTGTAATATTGTGTATTGAGTGTTGAAATTACCCGCTTGATTATCTTATACAAATATTTTTAAGAAATATAAGGAAACAATTAGGGGCTTAATGCTATATTATTTAAAGATAACAATAAATATGTCAACTGCGTGTCCATACAAGTATGTTTTTAACAGAAAATAGTGAAGTTTCATTAAGTTTTCCGACCGAATTCAAGATATTAACGTTTATTAACGTTAGCTTACCACGATAGCATCCCTTATAACATTATATAAAGTGATCAGAAAACATAATTATTGTTGCATATGTTACCGGCAATCCGTATAATTTTAGTTATTCATACAATGGCTCGAGGATGTATAGGATACTTGAGGCGTCTAGCCAATGTATTAAATAATATGAATATTATTGCCCATTACATACTTTACCTAGGTAATGGGTAAAATTCCTAGGGATTGTAAAAAGTATCGGCTTTTATAGTGGCAATGTGTAAAATGAATAGATCCGGGTCCATATTCCTATATTCAAGCTCCAGAATTATCAGTGTATGTTAGATTATGTTAAATTAAAAGTATTAAATTTAAAAATAATTAACGTAACCTAATCTGCACTTAAAATGTAATGGTAGGTCCATTACATTTTAAGTGCAGATAGCTGCGTTGGATTAATAAATATATAATTAGTATCAAAATCAGCATGAATTGCAAACAAGGAAACAAGACGCAAGACATTTATTGACCGACCGAGTATAGAATAAAGAATTATACTGATTGCCAGTAACATACATACAAAATATAAGATTAAAACACTTTAAGTATAACATAGTATGTGTATTTACGTTACAGAATAAGGAGGCAGATTTTTTCGGCGATGGCATCTTAGGCATTGAAATCTCAAATTTGAATAACTAAACATGGCGCCGTCCTGTCGCAGTTTAGATATGCCTGACTAAACGCGACGGTTGCGTCAAATCACACATGAGTCAACATTTATATTTTAGTATGTATGAGTAGATTCTATATCTATTCTCTTTAAGTACATCCTTTTAAGTAATTCAGATTGATACTAGTACCTTTAGGCCTTCGTACTGTACAGTATGGAGGCCCAATGTGTTACTGAATAGGAACATTCAACCGCGACCGCGTTGCCGTTCCTTTGTAGATGAATTACTACAATAACTACACAAAGAGATTTATCCTAATACCCTATTAGGTGCTACAGTTCGTCTAAAATAAGTAGAAAATGTAGATTTATAGACGAACAAAACGTAGTATTCGCTACGTTGATAGTACAGAAAAAGTTCTACATCAGGTGTGATAATCTTTAAAATCTTATAGCCTACACAGGAGCTCAGGAATAAAAGCAATTTAATGAACAATACAGATAGAAAGACAAATAAAGAGATGGTCGTACATTTTGAAAATCATTAATTCGTTTTCTACTATTACTTTTTCATCATCCTTAAATATTTCTTTTATAAAAAATGTATTTAACGTACAGACAATGTTGATCTTTTTATTATATTACAGATACAACATTTGCGTTCTTTTATTTAGTTTATTACATAAAAATATACTCTAAATACAACTTAAAAAGAAGCTTCAACGTAATCATTTGCCTATTGCACGCTTAACATCCTAAAGAGGGGATTTGAGCTGTAAGAGATAGAAATGTAGTATTTTTACGTCGCGATAAGGGACCTGGGATATGGGAGGAATGTGAGGTTGCGGTGATAAGCAGTGAACAAGACATGGAAATAGATGTATACATTATATATAAATTTTATATACAAACATAAAGTAGAACCATAGTTTATTTTATACGTGTAGATAATTGTATTTATTTCACATAGTATATCAAATCTAAACCAGTAACTTTTAACAAATCTGTATGTTACAAGGAAGATACGTTAAAAAATATCTTATAAGAAACTTTTTATAAATGTTATAGGGCCCAAAATAGTAATTAAATTTTTTTTCTGTTCGTCTGAGTGTTTGTACACTCTAATCTCAGAAGCGGCTAACCTGATTTTAACAAAATTCTCAGTATTTTTTTTTTGCTTAATATTTAATACTGTTTTAACTTTAATATTTACTATCTGATATCATATCAGATAGTAAATAAAAAAATTATTCCAATTTAAAATATTGGCCAAAATAGTCATAAAATTTTTCTTCTCCTGAAATTTTAGTTCTCAATATAGATAGTGTTTTAAAAGTGACAATTTTATAAGAACATGAAAATAATTGCATTGCATTACATATATAATGTGTGAATTAGTTTTTTATTTAAAAATGTGTGAGTGTCGTAGTTTAATATTCAAAAATATACCAAAAACAACATAATGACATAGTAATAATGAAGGAGTTTTGTTGATTTCATTGAAATAGCTAATATATATGAAATATATTTGCCTATATCACCTTTGTTAAATTACTACATAGTGTTAAAACATATCACATCTTCATTATAATTTTAAAGATATACCAGTTAAAAATTAACGAGAACTTAAAACTTATTTTTAGAAGAAGAAAGAGAAGAAATTTTGAAATGGCGTTAAGATTTCACGTTATAGTGTTAACCTTATTTCGTTATTTCTTTTAATTAAAGACAATTTAATGATATTTTGTCTTTAATGATTGGCGCCAATTACAATTACTTAGAAATATATTATAGTTTCAAAAAAGAAGGCAAAAGGTTTTCTTGTTGGTTTAATTTTTTTATTACAATTTTGGCTAAACTACTGACTAATATATCTATCGAATAAAAAATGTATTATAAAACCATTCAAATATTTGCATGTACTTATCATCTAAAAAATAAAGGCTGACATAGAACTTCCCCGATTGTTTCATCGGTTAATAACATACTTAGGAAAATTCTATGTAAAATAAAGTAATCCATTTGGCGGTCTCGTTAATAACCTTACTTGTTTTCGGAAACCGCTAATCACATTTGTTTCCATTTTGACCTTTTCCATTTAAATCTAGGGAAAGAAACGAGTCATTAAAAATGTATCTTTTATGTTTAGCATAATGTACTTGAGTGTTTATGTCTATTCATTAGTTTAGTTGAAGCTTATAAATGAAGCTTATATTAATTTTAGTTAGTATAAGACTTTCTATCAAGGTATTGTAAGTAACAAAAGACATAAATATAATATTTCTTCAATGATGATTATGATTATATTAAGATTTCAGTATACCAAACTAGTCCATAGTATAATGTTAACTTGTTATATTTACAAATAATAATTTGCTGTGAAAAACTCAGAGCATTTCTAGTGAAAAAATAAGAGAAATGAGCGTACGGGTTAACTGATGGTAAGTGATCATCATCGGCCCGAGTACACTACAGGTGCATTGTCGATCTTTGAGGTGGAAAAAGACTAGCTTTTCTAAGGTACCCATATCATATCGATCTGGAAACACTGCAGAAGGAAATCAAATCTACAAATACGTGGTGCGTGGAAGGAAGTTCCTATGAAACCGCATTATAATGGTGGTATTTCTGATTGTGACATACTGAGCGGTTAGAAAATTCGGCGGCAGGTAACAAGTCAAACAGTTGCGTACCTGTAATATGCAATACCATTTATGCTATGGCAACATATATCTTTGGTAGCTGCCTATTCAGTATCATATTTGTAAGTAAATAAAATTTTGAAGTAATTTATAGAACTTTAAAGTAATTGGTCATGAGCAGTGAAGGTTAGTGAATTGAAAAGAAAGTAAGTCACAGGTACTCCTCTCAGCTTAAGTAAACGTCACACTACTTCACTTATTCGAGTGGGGATCGAACCCACAACCTGTCGTGCTTACACTCACACGTTTATACCCCTGCACCACGACGGGCCTCATGTATGTTTTGCTGTGAATTGTTGAATTGTTGTAATTATTACATTTTTAAGACGACTCTACGTCATTGAAGTACTGAAGATAACAAACAGTTGTAAGAAACAGTTTGCACCGTATATACTGTAATCATGTAATTTACTCATTAGGTTCCTCAACTCTTAACGTCTTATGTATGTGATGACATACCTTTGACACTGTAACGAAAGTCAATCATGACTAGAAGTGTTCTTTTTATTATATAACTGAACAAAGGAACTCATATTTTTTAAAGAGTATGTTCATATGGTCATTTTTTAAGCTGCCTGTGTGCTCTCTATTTTAAATTTTCGAACACTTACGTAAGCGTACAAATACATACACAATATACAGCGATATCTCAATCACACGCACTCAAATTTTGTATGCAAGGATCATTACTCGATATTAGAAAATATTTTTTACATTCTAAATTATGCATTAAATCCATGGGTTAAGAATTATAAAAGTAATGAATATTTTCTTTCAAACTTTAGATTTTAAGAGTAAAAATATTAAGTAAATTTAACACGCTCCGCTAACGTCACATGAAGTGGCGTCTCACACACTCGAACGCACTTTTCATTTGGAATCTTTCGTATGCAAGGATCTATTATAGTATATTTTACATTCCAAATGATGTGAACTTCAATTTGTTCACATTAAAAGTGTTCGATTATTAATTAATATTTTGTTTTTCGAGTAAAAGAGAAAAATGTTAATCTTAGATATTATTACGGACTTTCACTTTTAACCTTGAATGGCGTAATTTGAAGGGCATTGTTTGATGTTTTTGTTTTTATGTTTATATTGTTTGTTTTTCTGTTTGTACTTAATAAAGAAACTTCAAAATTATTTTGTAATTTTGAAGTGTTAGTTTTAGTTCACTTGTAGTGAATTTAGATTGGCGTAAAAACTTACAATGCGTAAAAATGTTGAGACCTGTCGTAGCGCAGGTTTCTTTTTCTAAAAATGCCACAAAATATATAGAATAAATGAATATATAAACGATAAATAATAGGTATTATGAAAAAATCATATCGAATAAATTAACGATAAATTAACTTATTAACTAATAAAGAATTAAGTTCATAAAATGAACATTAATAAAGAACTTAAAGAGTAAAAAAGAACAGGTAAAATTAGCATATTGTTCATTCTCGTTACTAAAATGTAATGTTTAAATTACTTCTCGTGCTTTTACTTCGCTTTTAATATATCCACTTTTCCCTCTCGCATGGCAGGGTCGATACTAATACCATTCAGTGAACTCCCTAACATGTATTAACTTAGACAAAGTGTTCTAAATTCTGTTATTGACTAGAGAAAATTCCAATTTGACTAGTAATATATTGTATACCATTCGCGAACGTAGCATATACCAAGTAAATATAATATATAAGATATAGTAAATATAAGGAATATTTAATGTAATACATTTTATAAGTTAAAACAAAAATGTAAGAAACTTGCCGTTTTTTTTATTATTTTAGTTATATTTTATTTTATTGTATATATTTGGCTGATGATACACAAACTGCACTCATAAAAAGATGACATATGAAGGTTTATTAATGACGATATCAACCTGCTTTTTGCAATGAAATATTGTTATACACTGTCATCACTTGCTTCATGCTATTTAGACGAAGATAAAACGTAAGAAATTTATTTCTAAGCGTATTTCCTTGCCTTTTTGTACAGGTAATAGGTGGGTATTTCATACTTTTAGATTGTTTTCTTCACCATAAAAGGGCAATATCTGAGAATTTAAGTTTATGTGAAAGTATTTTATTAAACTGTTGACTACTATTACTAATACTTTCATAATAAATTTAATTAAGCATTTCGATTAAGTGACATAATATTTATATTATTAAATATTTATTTATTTATTATTAAATAAATCTTAAAAATATAAATATTCAAATACTAAGTATATACCATAAACTTAATAATCTAATAGTATTCAAACGATACTAATTAAATTCTCTTATATAAAATGGCCTAGAATACAAACTTAGTTCGCAATTCTGAGGATGTAGGCTACTTTTTGTTCAAGTGAAACAAAAGACACCTTTTGTTTCACAGGATAGATGTTGTAGAAACACTGTGTTTAATTAGAAACTACTGTATAAAACTAAGAATAATTATAAAAATTTCACATTTCAATATCAAAAAAATCTTGAAGTTAATTCCAATAATAAATTTACACTGTTAATAACTAGATCTTTATTCTTCAAAAACGTAAGGCTTTGTAGACGTCTATATAAAATTAACTTTTTGCAGTAAAGTAGCTATTTTACGATTTATAAGTAGCAGTCAGTCAATATGGAGGGCTTTTCAAAGTCAGGGTAAATTTCGTAAAGGAAGCCAAACGGCCAATGATCGAAAGTATAACAATCTTTGTTCTCCCTCAAGTTACGATCACCTTTAGAACTTTCCATTGCCATTTAAATTTTTGTAACAAAATTTTTACTTAAAAATTAATTTGATTTTATTCATTTTTATCATCTACCTTTCTTAAGGTATCATATTATATTTTAGTAGTATTTTAATGGTGTAGATTTTTTTTCATATCAAGGAAAAATATATAACAAGGCTACGGCCTAAAAATATTTTAAATATTTTTTAACCATTACCCTTAATTTGCTCTTGCTGCCCCGGTAAGGTTAAAGCGTAAAGCTGTAAAAAGTGTTTCTATTATCTTTGTCAGCGTGGAAAATATTTGGGTGTCTAAAAAATTTTTTTGTAGGCAAGAATTGAAATTAAAAATATTTTTGAAGATTAGACTAACCACAATTTACTACCTTTTATTAATTAGATTTAAAATATTTTAGTTTTATATACTAAAAATTAAAATGAAACGTTATCGTGAAAGTTATTTAGTTTTCTCTAATCTGATATTTTCTTCCAGAACCGCTACTACAGCGTTAGCGCTCAAGTAAGAACTTTTATGCTGAATAAAAGATTTTATTGCTTATAAGTTATTTGAACTAAATATATAGATTTATATCTTGTTTTACTGTACCACAAAGCGAAAAGTACTTTTGATAAATGACTAGACATTTTAATCTGTAAAAACCATAAATTGCCATTTTAACCCAGCCTTAGCGGAGTTGGGCCTGTGAGGCCCAGCCTTTTTTAATTTGCTTAAAGCAAAGTTATTATACATGTAACAGTGCCGTTGTTCTCTCCGTCACAGGTAACAAGTAGTAGATGTACAAACATAATGTAATAATTTCCCGTTATTAAGTAAACATTATTTTGATTATTTACCTTCATGATAAGGAAATAAATTTAACTTTTGAACTTGGATAATATATGATTCCACGTTTTTTATTTGAGATCTTTGTAGGAATTTAAGGAGAACGAGAATGATAAAAGAAAGAAGAATTGTTGGATTCTGCGTTCGATCAGACCAGGACTATTCAAGACTTGAACGAGCATAGAAATTTTAGTGAAAGAATAACAAAAATCAAAATCTGATGATAATGATAAAACAATCAGAACCTTTTGATTGTATGGATAGTGTAATTCCCAATTAATATCTGTGCTGACTTTACAAAAGTAATAATTCCTAGTGGTATAATTTTTTTTTTTTTGATCGGTTATTAAAATATAACAACATTACATTTATCTGGAAGATTTAATTAATAATTTTGTTAATATAATTATTATTTAAAATATTAATAATTTAATAAACAAGAATTAACTTTAACATTTTTTTAAATAAAATATCGAAATAAGTGATATCTAAAACAGGTCGGTAACCCATCCAGCAAACTGTCTTTGGGTTATTGATTTCAAAGCTTAGACGTACATATATCATATATCTTTACTTTAATACAAATAATGAGGTAATCATGGTGAATAAATGTTTTAATCGTGGAATTATAGCGCTGAAACTAATAAGAAATATTCAAGTCCATAGAACTTTGTATTATATATTACTTTATTAAGAGATACCTCCTCGTATCTTTTGATTAGCTAATATAAGTCTAATATATACAAGCACTTATGTATTTTTATTCATCTATATTCTGAATTCACCGCACAGTTAAAACTTGTGATAATCTCCCCGTGTACCAAAATATAACATGTTGACTTACACTATATATTTACATTTTTATTTATATTACAGACTGACCAAATATAAAAAAAAACTATTTTTATAGTTAATTTTATACTAAATTAATTTATTTGACTATTTAACTTCAATTTAACATCAATTTTTATATTTGTCACTGTTATGTGTATTTCTCGTTGACCTATTATAATTCATTTGGTACGCAACCCTAGGTGAGTCCGACTCGTACTTTTCCGATTCTTTATTTTATATAAAGATGTAAACAAATATCGCTGGATCATCTAAATATACAGATCCGGCTTCCAAAGTGACCCAAAATATTCCATTTCTCCCGAAGAATTTTCTTCACTTCTTTGGAAAACATGAAAAAATAGTGTCACTTGAGTCTTTTAAAGCCAATTTATAGCATTGTTTAACATATCTTTCTTTCTTTCTATCTTTAAGATATTTTAAGAAGTATAAAAGTATATCATAAGATACTATAAATAGCAATAACTTATAAACTTACTGGCTGAACATTAATGTACACAACACTAACGACCAAATCCCCCAGTCATGCTTACATTCGTTTATCTTCCGTCTTTATCAGCAAAATATTAATGACATGAATCCTTACCTCTACTGAAATGTACAGGCTCGTTTGGCAGTAGTAAAAACGCTTAAAAAATGTTGTGCTTAACACACCCGACCTCACTCACAACGGGTTAAAATGCCATTTCCATGTCTCTTCCTCATTAGACGTTCCAGTCCTTAGAATTTGTTTTATTTTTTTATTTTTGCACTTTTCTCCGCATAGCATTGTGGATAGTTGTTTTATACGTAATGACAATGTTTTCTATACAAGAGGAAAATTATTTTTTCAGTACAATTGTTGCCCCAGAATGACAATTTTACCCAAAAATACTGTACGCACAGCTATGTAGCTATTAGATTTACTATTTTAGTTCATTTGTAAATTAGTTTTTGTTTCAATTATCGATGAAAGTCTTGAATAATGTAGAATTAACTTCACTCTATATACCATACATAGAGGGAACTTGGAAACCTAGTGTTCACTATGTTCAAAAGATTGCGAGTTGAGTGGCGAAACTCCACGCCGTGCTTTCATTTGTTGTCAGAGTGAAAAAGAAATCAGTCCTTGGGAATTGAACCCTCAACCTGACTTGTTTACCGTCACATGCCTGTGTCCCTGTGCCACGACAGGTCTCAATTACAACACGACGGGCTAATTATTTGTAGCCATCTCTTAGGTCGATTTTTTGTAATTAAAGAAAAAAAAGCCATTTATATTGAATACAGTTTTAATAAAAAAGTAACAAATATTTCTGTCGTTTATAGGAATAAAATGAAATGTGGTTGGATTATTACGTTTACTTGGTATATTAAGGCAAGGGGTATGACACATCATTAGTGAACCATTAGTCAAGTTAATTGTTTAGGTAATTTATGATAAAAAGATACGACTGCTTACTACGCTTACGTTTACTACTGCGTAAGCTTACCAGACTATCCGCTCCAATTCTATGCACTTAGCTTGTTTGGCTCTGGTTCAGAATATTACGTACCAAAAATCAATTTGGAATTTGGTGCCGGTTTGTTTTAATAACTAAAGAAAAAATAGAAAAGACCTTGTAGACTGAGATATTTATTTGTTTGATTTTTATTTTTCTTTCATTTTTTCATTATTACTTGGCAAGTCAACAAGACGGTAAATCACTTTATTCTGTTTTTCTTTTATAGCGACTGGAGATATAATTAGTTCAAGCTAATGCAAGAAAACGATAATAGTTCACAGAATTATGCACTCTCTCTAGCTTAAAATTCACGACATTTCAACTGTGAATCATCAGTAGCATAAACATTGTTTAATGTAATTAGTATAAATAAAGGGAAAGATAACCGCGTTAAGGGATAAGTAGAGTTGGTTATTAAAAGCTCTGTTCACTGCGTGTTCGAAGCAAATGTACGTGAAAGTGTGATTGCGAGCTTAAAGTCTTATTTCGAATGTAACACCAAAAGCTTTTTGGGTGTCTAATTAAATATAGCCGGGTAGTATTTGATTTTACATACATAAAGTACTTTATTTCCATTATATTTTATATTTCATATTAAGTGTTGTATGTTTTATAATTTGTGAGTAATAATGTTTTATTTTTATACCTAGTGCTTAAAAACTCCGTTCTGAACTCTCCACCCCAATCATCGAGCCGCCTGGTTTCGATTGCGTGTTGTGTGGAACTTAACGCCACGCTTTGTCTTATTACTTGTGCTACGAAATGAAACTATTTTCTTTGAGTGGAAATCGAATTCATAACTGTCATGTTTTCATCAGGCACTATGTCACTGCGCCAAGATGGCCTAGAATTTTTTTAGAAAATATTTCTTTTTATATAGTATTTTCTATTCACCGCTATCATTATTTACTGAAAAAAAGCAAGCAAACGTATAACGTAATGTGGATTTTGTAAGGATTTATTTTTAGTCAGTCTCTTCCTCATTTTTGTAAACGATTCAGAATTTTCAAATGATAAAGTGTTGTAATAGTACTTTCTTAGCATTCACTGAGTTTTACCATATTTTAACAAAAAAGAAAATGAAAATGACTTGTACTTAATACTCATATAATTATACACATAATTGATGAGATTCTGTCGCCCGAGAAATCCACACAGTTACGTCGAGGTTTAATTACTGTAGCCTCTCTGTAGACGAGACTATGAATACACTTACATAGTTCAGTAAACCAAATTCAGTTAGATTTTTTCGTTGATTGTTCAAGTTTCAAATAATTATATATATATATATATATATATATATATATATATATATATATATATATATATATATATATATATATATATATATATATATATATATATATATATATATATATATATATATATATATAT
>DWMZ01000097.1:0-38596 GCA_018249855.1 Eueides tales michaeli
AAAAAACAAATTTTATGTTTTTTTTTTATATAAAAATATATATATTTTTATATATATATATATATATATATATATATATATATATATATATATATATATATATATATATATATATAAGTATATATATTTACGAATGTATATATAAAACGTATACGCATACGCATAAAACGTTGGGGCCAACAATTTAAGCACGGCTCCAAACGCTGCAGTTACTGAAGAAAATCTTGAAAATATGAAAAAACTTGCTCTGAAAGATCAGCGAATTAAATTGTGGCAGAGAGCTAAAACGAAAGCAACGAATTGACGATAGTTTTGCATATTCATTTGTTCATGAGAAAGGTGTATGCACGATAGGTGCCAAAAATGCTTACTCCCCAAGGAGCGTCGCGTCACAACTTCACAGGAGTTTTTGGACATCTGTGGTGATCATCCTGGAGATAATCCTGGAGATATTTTTACCTGAATTGTCATCGTCGATGAAACATTTATCCGGCAGTATGATATGAAGAGTCAAAACACTAACCAATGCAGTGGATAGAAAAAGGAGAAAAGCAGCCATGGAAATTCAAAGTGGAAAAATCGACATCCAACCTTATGGCCACATTTTTTGCATTGCGAAGGGATTCTTTTCATCGACCTTTCTATAAAAACTACAATGAGCTGAGACTACTATGCCGCATTATTGACAAAAGTGCGTCAAGTAGTTGCCGAGAAAAGAAAAGGCAAACTGGCGAAGGGAATCCAGTTTTTGTAAGACAATGCACCCATGCACACTGCGCGGGTTGCAAGGCGTGCCCTGGCTGAGACAGGGTTTAAAGAAATTAATCACCCCGTCCTGTTCTCCGATTTCAAGAAAGACCTAGGAGGACGATTTTGAACGATGAAGAAATGAAGAAATGTAGAGCCTTTCGAAGGCAAAGACGGTGAATATTTTTTCACTGGCATAAAAGCTCTTTACAAAAAATGTAAGAAATTCATTGAAGTACAGGGAGACTATATAAAAAAATATCTTTTTTATACATTATTTTATTACCCTAGGCTCAGCATATGTATATATATATATATATATATATATATATATATATATATATATATATATATATATATATATATATATATATATATATATATATATATATATATATATATACCAGCCCAAATTTGAAATAGAAGAAGGTAAAATCTTAGTTTAAATTTATTAGATTGGCCAGTCATCCGTACATCAAAATTAGGTCTATAACTTTGTAAGGTGTTTTTGCGTTAACTCTTACTATTCGAACTAATACTATCGAAGGCGCCGTATTTTCTATTTACTAGTATATATTTTTGTCAAGCACAGTTTACTAGTAGATTTCTTTATACCACCTATTATTATAATAATTTATTATAAGAATACTAAAATGATTTCAGTATACTTGAAGAGGAGAACTTATTCTGTATATGTATAAGGTTATGGCTATTTTACACATTTTGGTTGGATGGATTAGAGTAGGTACACATGAAGCAACTTAGATATATTTATCTTTGTCTCAAGCATTGATTAAATTGATGTTGTTCAACTTAGTCCAGTTCTTTAATTATAATATTTCAAGCGTGCCAGTGAATGCAAAATCACTTTGCCAATTTCACATCAAATAGTGAAGAAAAGACAAGAAGGAAGTTGTACGGTAAAATGATTAAATTATACAATAGGACAATGCATGTAAAATATTGACATGACCTGTAATATATACAATAAATTTATAGAAAATATAAGCAAAGAGAGATTGAGATTGTAAATAACAAATATCGTAGGTAATTATCAATAGTGCATTCAATAAAATTAATAAATGAGCAAGCAACGAGCGAGACGAACGAGCTCATTTGCATGTTGGTTGAAAAAAAGATGTGTCCTTTTTCGCTGTTTTTATATTTATTCTGTAAGCAGACTTAGCTTAATATAGTTCGACGATTTTAATATGTTCATTTTGGCAAAACGTTGGCAAGCGTTGGTTCGTTATTTCTAAGATTGCAAGGTTAAGACGAGTCAATTGACGTAAGAATAAGACTCATCAAAATCGGTGAATAGATTTGGGACTTTCAACGCGACATGGAGCAAAAGAAACACATAGGTACAAAAGAAACACATACAGCGACTGATAAATACATTTCCCCCAATTGCGTTGCGTAGTCGGGTAAAACAGGAACTCTGATAGCTCTATCTATGATCGTTTTATAATGTCTCACTGCGCCTGTGTAAATTTAAATGTTTTGAATGGATATTGACGTGGAAACGTTCGGGGATGTACTGTACAGAAAATTTTACTCTTTTCAAACGCAGTAGACGAATAAAGATCTAAGATGATTATTGAATGAAGAGGTACAATTTAAATTTTATATCAAAAATGATATTAAAATAATTGTTATTTAGTAATTAATAGAAAAAAAATAGTTCAATTAACTTGTGTAGTTGTTTACTGAAGTAGAATCTTATATATAACATTTATTTCGCAGACTATTTGCATTATAACTTTAGAAAGTTTTAGAAAAGAAAGTATTCCAAATTATAAAATTAATGCTAGCAACATTAATATACATTTTTTTAATGCGCCAACTAGTGGCCAATAGCTGTAACTTCTTATTGATATCTCTTGCTGGGGTTCATGTTGTATTATCTTGATTATTTGTGCTACTTTATGACAAATCTTATGTTCATTAAAAATGTGTTTGTGTTTGATCGATTCTGAAACTTAATTTATTGAAAATTTAATCTCAATGTTCATGTTGTGCGATAATTTCATTACAAAACCAATGACATTATATGAACTCGATGTGCGTTTTGGCCATTTTACTTGGCTTGCGTTGGTGTTTCGTATATAGTCACGTGACCAAAGTGGTTTGCAGATCAATGGCGCCAAATGACTATTACAGAAAATGTACGTAAAACATGAGCTACCACCTACCTTTTAAGCCTATCTGAAATAATGAATATCGATCTATACATTATTATATATGTTTATCTGTACTTTAACGAAACCTACAGGAATAAAATGATGCGTAGGACTCACGTCAAACTGGTAACAAAACAGTGCTGCTCTCTATGTTGTCAATTTTGTTATGTAGTCTAATGGAAGACTTTCCGTGTGATAAATATTTACTGAAAAGATCAGGAAAATGAAATTATTGATTGCGGTTGTTGATTTATGTGAGTTCTTTTAGTTATCGAAGATTAGTCCTGAAATTTAGCTAGATGAAACTAATGTCACAAATCCACCGCCTCTATTCTCGGCTCTACTTAGCAATCACAGGCCCGCCATATAATTTACTCATGCAATAATGAAACGTCAAATGAGTTTGATTGTTAATTTTCTATTTTATAAAAGATATGCTTTTTGTAATGTTTATTGATTATAATTATTTGATATGACATAATTCTTAATTTTTTTAAAACTGTTAACTTCCACTTATTCGATGCTAAGAGCTGAATTGACATATTTGTTCCTTATGTCAAAATTCATTTTTAATTATAATACTAATATGTTTAATAACTTAGTTGATATTAAGCCTAAATATGAATTAATTATGATAACTTTATAGTAAAATCTTATATTCCGAGATAGGTAACTATTTAGGTAGTATATTGTTACTAGCAGTTTTCTTAAGTAGAAAACGCAACTCTAGTTAATAATGGTTCTTCTAAACAAAATAACGCTTAAAATACGTTTCTTTGTTTTACAGGTTGTACTTCTTGTGTGTTTGTAAACTAAAATGTCATCATGTGAATAATGTGACATTCTACACAATGTTACTGCCTCGTTCAAAGTGTAAAGCAGTGAAGGGTTCGTGAACATGTAGGTTGTGAAAAAACTTAAAAAGATGTCGTTGCGAGGCACAAAAAGGGCGTGTGGGGTGCGTGGGGACGAAGCCGGCACTTCCAAACGTCGCAGACAAGAACCCGAAGATGCACTTTGGCAGCTTCGGCCTATCAGTGACCTCAAAATGCCATCTATATATAACAGAAGTGCCTCTGAGGCACCTGCTGAACTATTCAGGTTGGTGTGTTGTTGTATTACTTCTAAAAAATAATAGTTAAGACAAATTAGACAAAATATGTAGTTGTAATGTCATTATAAAAGGCTAATGCGAGTTGTTATTCTAAAAAGTATTTTTATTTATACACATTACTATTTAAGATGCAATGCTGTGCTATTTTATTAGTGCCAAAATATAAAAAATTTGCTCCTTTATATAAATTATAATCTAATATGAATAAATATATTATTGCGATATCAATTTGTTTGTGATATTTAATTAAATAGCTGTGCGTTAATGCTTTGCTATAGATGATGAACTATAAAATATATGTCTCAAAAAATTGGGCAGTATATGAGGAACAGTGTGTGGACACTGGGTACCTTTTGTTTACTCTGCTATCTGCAGAGTAAAGTTGGCAGCTTTTTAGCTAAGTCTTGCAAAAATATGTGAAGATAACTCTGAGATATGTATTATATTATGTAGCTGATTTTTTAATTCTATCCCATAATTGCTGTAATAATATATTGATTTATTTACACATATTTTTGATTTATATTATATATAATTTGTATAATAATTATTTATTGTGTAACAAACATTTTATGAATTATATAAACATTGTCATAAATTTAATTTTAAAAGCTATGTTACAAATTTATTGCAATATATTCTGTATTATAATTTTAAGATTTAGTTCTTACCTGCATTTATGATGAATACAATAAGGTTGTCATGATTTATTGTTAATTATTAGAGCCGTGCAAAAGCTTTGAGTTTCTTTATTGTTTTAAGAAATCAGTCTTTGCGAATGTATATGCTGTTATTACTCTGTGAAAAGTGTAAATCTCTTTGTTATTACTAAAGGTAATCATAAAAAAAATATAACTATAGTTTTACAGTAAACAGAAAGATAACACTTTTTACAGTATAGATACAAATAACTATTGTAAAAAGAATATTGCTTGAATAAAGTTGTGAATGTAAAAGTCTATATGGCTGACAAGATTGTAAAAAAATAAGTAAGTATGGCATATTATTATGTTGTGTTATTAACTATTTAATTTTAATAACACAGTTGTGGTTTATGATTTAAGGTTCATAATCTTAAGTATTCTGCTCTTTTGTTTTAAGTGCCATCAAAACAAATTAGTTGACATCTTACAGTAATATAATCAAAATTACTATACTAATATGTATATTACATAATATTATTTTTAAATTGAGTCTATTTTAATTTGCATACCAACTTGTATGAATATTGTGTCAAAAGCACCAAAAAAGTTATTTAAATTGAAATATCATATTATTTTTGCTATAAAATAAATATTCACAAATGGTTTCGCAATTAATTAATTCAGAATGATATAATATACCTCGACTGCATAAAAATTACAGAAAAGATCTCATCAGTGCAATGAAGCTACCAGACTCTGAACCACTTACTCCAAGTGAATATTGGATCATCACTGACACATGGAAACAAGACTGGGAGAGAGGTGTTCAAGTACCTGTCAATCCCGACTCCTTACCAGCACCCAAAGTGAAAATCATTGCTAACCCACGGCCACCAAACTATCAAGATTTTAAATTGTGAGTTTGGAGACATGTATATTAGCCATACATTTGTTAGGATGCAATTGTATTGTTTGTTACAGTATAGCAGTAATATACAATTTTTTTACATAATATAAAGTATAGATTTTGTTATTTAAATTATAATGTCATTGTTCTGATTATTATGATGAATTAAAAAAATATTGTAAACAAAATAAGTTAAAGTAAAAAAAAACTATTTTTTTTCTGAAATAATAATACAGTAAATATTGTACCTGAAAAGCATTATTAGAATGTTTAAACTATCTAAACCTAGACATATTGTTTTATTATAATAACTTAATTTACAGGCCTAAAGACAAATACATACATCTGACGCGCGACGCTCATTACCAAGCTGACAGGCATTTCCTAAGTTCAACTCCTGCACGGGCTGAGGCCTCGTGCAGCTATGACTTGGATGCTACTGATGTTGCTTGGTTGAAATTGTTAAACACAGAAAGAGCTCGAGCAGGCGCATCATCAGTTTCTGAAGACCAACTCGAAAAAGTTATTGAGGAATTGGAGGTAGGTTATCATTATTAATTTACATCCGAGATATTATGGATATTTTTAAACACAACAAAGTAAGGGTTTATTAAAAAAAAAAATATTTACCGACTCCGAGACAGTCTACGGGAGACCAGCAATAAATACGAAGAACTTTTGACATATTAAAAAGATTAACAATAAGTAGAACTAATTCATTAAAAAAATATCTAAAATATATTTGACTTTTCATAAATTAAATTATCAGATCATATAAATTATCGAAAGCAAAGCGTTATAATTTTTTCAAATTTTTATCTTTCGAAATATTAGACTTTAATTATTACAAATTGTTTTACACTGAATTACAATTATAATAAAAGAGGAAATTATACAGCAATCTTGCATATTATTTCTCTTCTTCATTCAAGTGATCAATTTAAAGTTAATTTTTAATATCATGCTTTATCCTCTTTTAAAAGAAAGAGGCAATGGTGCATCAAATACTAAAATTTAATTATGGCGTATCGCTTTCTCTTTAATCTTAGGTTATTAACTTTTTAACACAAAACCTTAAGGAGTGTCAATGATTTTAACACTTCATCCATTTTTCTACATGCTTTTCTTGTTTGATGTGTTCCATACCTGAAAGAAATAAATGTTATCTTAATAGAAATAATAATAATAATAATTCTTTATTCCAGAACATACATTCCATATACAATAATTATAAAAATTAACAGCCATAATTTCTGGACAACATCAACAGAATATAAAATATTGAAATTAAAGGTTTAACACACACACAAAAAAGAATTTTAATAACAAATGATAAATTGAATTAATAAGATGTCAAACAACTAATAAAATTATTCAATTACAAAAAAAAAAAAATAATAACCATTAATACACGGGATAAATAATAGATTAATAAATGATGATCATAATATTCAAAGTCAAAATCAAAATCAACATCAAAATCAAAATAACAATCAATATCAAATCAAAATCAAAATTATCAAAATAAACATTAAGATCAAAATCAATTTAAAAATCATAATAAAAATCAATTATATTAAATGAACAACCAAAATAAAAATAAAATCAATTGATCCAAAAACAAATTATGATGTAAGTTATATAATTACACAAAATAAAATATTAAATCTTTACACAATCTATGATACTATTTAACACACTCCCTGTAGACTCCACTGTGGCTTTAACTAATTCATTATCACTCAACAAGTATCGAAGCCATGCGTTCGCCATATTCTGTCTCATGGCAGCCCAAAAACCGTGTAGACGCCGCACTGCGAACATTTCAGAGACGCTGCAGTATCTATCAAGCCCAAATATAATTCTCAATGCATTATTGTATTGAACTCTAATTGCGTTTATTGCGGTATGTGTATAATTATACCAAAGTTTATTTGTCTATAGACTCATGTAGCAAGTTCGAAACAGGGTTTTTTTCACTTCTATATCGCAGCTGTGAAATCTGCGGGAAATCATATTAGCTCTGAAAGCAATAGCTCTTCTCTGTCTGTCAATATCTTCATTATCGGAGAGATCTTGGCTGATAATATGCCCAAGATATTTAAAGGAAGTTACAGTGACGATAGCATTTCCGTTAATCCTTACTGGTGGTACAGTATCTAAGCTTCTGCCGTGACGAAAAACAACCACTTTTGTTTTCGTATCGTTGTATATCATTTCGTGTTCGTTTGCGTATTGTTCAAATACAGTTAATAGTTTCCGCAGTGCTCTAATGCTTGGTGCGAGCAACACCATGTCGTCTGCGTAAGAAATGTGATTTACACACACGCCATTGACATGACAAACCCGAAGCACGTTAATAATGGTATTCGGTACTTCTACCTGATCCAATATACTCCAGAGCTTGGAATGAGATACTCTGTCAAATGCCCTACTCAGGTCTAAGAAACAGCCAAATACAGTCGTTTTTCTACAATTGTAATAGGCGACCGTCTGCTTTAACGTAAAAATGGCCATGTCTGTTACTGTATTCGCTTTAAATCCCATTTGGTTATCATTGGTTTTTAAATGATGTTTTATTTGTTCCCACAGCACTCTTTCAATCCATCGTGACCTGGTGATTTTTCAGTTTTTTCGCAGCTTATTACTTTTTCTATTTCCTGTTCATTAATAACAATAAGGGAACTATTTGCCGTTAGTGATTGCCCTGGACTAGCAGTAGGCTCGTATCCGAAATGATTCGCTAACAAATTCGCTATGTCCTTACCATTACTACGACCATCGTCCTCGAGCGACAGATCGTTCTTGTGAATTTTCATAGATTTGGCCGTCTCCCTCCAAAGCTTAAAATCCTTGTTGGTAATCCTTGTTGGTAAGGGCAATTTTCTCCGATCGTATTTTTTCAGATTCCTTTAGACATTTTATGAATTTTCTTTTAAAATTCTTTTTAGTGCTAGTTTTTGAGATAGCCTGGGGACCCATATTAGGTCTTTTTTTTTGTGATTTGTCTCGAGAGCTTATAACTTTCCTTCACATTCTCATTCCAGCTTGGAATTTTTCTTGGTTTTTGTTTACTTGTTTGTTTTCTCTAAAACACCCGAGCAGAAACCGTCTGCATTTTTCTTATTATTTTATTATAATTTACGTCTATCAAATTTCTCGCCTCAGTTACTTTTAATTATTGTAATTGCGCTAGATCGATTGTTTCTATATCTAACAACTGTTCTCCCATTTCAACTATGTAGCGCTCAAGGTCGTGATCGTTCCTGGGGCACCAAGTGAAAGATGAGTAATTGTCTCCTACCTGTAATTGTGTAGAGGAGCTAATATGTTCAACTTCGACCAACAGTGAAAGAGGTCTATGGTCTGACCAGTCGACGTCATACTGAATAGAAACTTCCTCTACCCCGGGGTAGAGGAAGTTTCTATTCAGTATGACGTCGACTGGTCAGACCATAGAGGTATCCGGATACCAAGCCGTGTGAAATCATTGAATGATCAAGCCATGAGACTGTGTTGTGGGCATCACTAATAAAATTATAACTATCGCAAGCGAGACGCTGAACATCAATGCAAACAAATCCATTTTCATTTCCAAAATTTTTCCAAAATTTTTTTTGGATCTTATACTTATACTTTGTTCCACATCTCTATATTTGTCAGTTTGTTTCATACAAACTAAAGTCAACTAAACACTATTATTGTCAACTTTTATAAGTTATAGTTCTAGTTGTTCTACTTGTAATTGGTATGAAACTCATCGGTGGGTGAATATGTTGCATTGCATTAGACTAGTTTTTTTGATTTAGCCTCCTATCATATTCCACTATTGATTATTATTGTGTTGACATGCTAACATTCATCTGACCATACAATGCAGAAAAGGCTACTATAAACTCTGCCATTGTCACTAATAAACATTTTGATTTCATATCTACAATTTCTACTAAACATTCTTCCTAAATATAATATAATCTATATTATATATATCTGAGGCCTGTCGTGGCGCGGCGGCACAAGCGTATGACTGTTCAACCGACAGGTTCTGGGTTCGATCCCCAGTCGAGGAAATGAAATATTTAATATTTCCAATTTAAATATTTAATGTTTCATTTATTCGCTCTGGTAATAAAGCAAAGCGCGGCGTTGAGTTCCGCTACTCAACACGCAAGCCTCAAATTCGGTGGAAAGTGGGTAACGAAATTGGAACAGAGTGTCTTCACACTAGGTTCCCGGGTTCCCTCTGCCTACCCTGCTGTTGCATCTTGCATGATATATGGATTGCATTCTGTCTTTTTGATGTCCTTTTGAGCTTTGAGATACTACAATCTTTGTTCCTCAGTTACTTATTATGATGTATTTGCAATTTGTTTAATTATTTATGATATTAAATACAATATATACCTTTTTTGAAAGTTAGCTATCATCATCATAGACAGAGTTATGAAGGAGCAGCACAGCATAGCATTTTAAACATGATGGGTGGGAGATTGAGTCCCATTTGCAAGATTGAAATATTTTAATTTTTTCATTTTCTAACAAGATAAAGTGCATTAATTAATACCATTATTTCATGCTTACCCTGATACATATACTGTAAACCAAGCCTTATTAAAATCATCATCCAACTATCACACTTCACCCGCTTTATTCCTTTTACATTTATTTACTATTTATGCATTATTTTAAGTTTTCTTTTCTTAATTAAATATATATCATTATAATTCAGCAGTAACTATTATTACATATGTGAAACACTTCTTTATTGTGATGAAGATTGCTTGATAGACTTTTAACAACAATTACTGATTAGCTAATAAAATTTGTATCTTACTTTTTTGAGGGAAATAAAAGTAAGCTCATTTGAACTGTGAAGTATAATTTTGAAATTTTATACAGGTACCTCTTGATCTAAGAAAGGATTAGTAATCAAAGCTTTTTGAATGCACAGAAATGTATAGTTAAGTTAAAGATAGTTTTTATAATTTTTGAAAAAAATATTTATATGCAAATTAAGAAACCCTTCTATATTAATGGATTCTTCTAGATATTAGCATTATTGTCTAATGTGTTCTATGAATCAAAAGTTTGTTGACTTTTTAAATTTATATAACATTGCTTGGAAGTTTCTTTTCATACTCTAACTTTATTGTGTTGAATAGGTAAAAGGGAAAAATCATGAAGTTCTAACATCCATGATAAATAATATGAGTACCTCACTCTCTGTTCTTTAGTGTCCCATTTATAAGTACCGGATGTATATGAAAATTGCACTGAGTTATCATAAGTGGGTGCAAATTACTATTACTAAGAATTAGCATTCAGCAGAGCTAGCAAGCTATATAATAGGAGCACTATGATGCTTGGATTCCTTGTTCAAACTATCAACCAAACTTTTTAAATTAAAGATTCAAACAAAACTAACTATTTCGAAATAGTTAAATGTTATCTGCATCATATTCAAACAAGGGGTATGGCGACATATGGGGGAAGGGATATGGAATAAAAGAAAAGCGTAATGGGAACTAAAATGTCAAAATAATCTATTTATGTTATTTTTTTCATTTGTGATTTTCGCAATTTTTACACTTTTTAAATGAAATTTATAAATGTAATACAAATATTATTATATATTTTAGTGTAGAAATCCAGTAGTAAGTGGGTAAAATATATGCGATTGTCTGGTTAAAGAGCTTCGTTTACCATCCACTCATGGTGTTTTTTATTATTTCTAGACCTATATTTTATACATCTTTGATATGTTTTTCGTCCATTGTTTTCGTTCCTTTTTAATTAACTTTCGTAAGTGCGTTTTAATTACAAAATTAGAAAAAACATTGTTCCCTACTGTAATTATTTATTAAGTATGGTTGCTTGTCTTTTTAATAATTAAATATGAAATAAATTAATGTGGGATTAATTAATGTGGGAAGGTAGTACAACAAGGAGTACAACTGTAATTACCTAAATATCTGTTCTCAGTTATTTGATTAGATTTATTACATTGCAAATACATGAATATTAAATATGTAGATTATTTGTTTTCAGGTACGCACTTGGGATAAAATCCAAGCAATCATGAAATCAGAAGAAGGCTTGGGCATAGAATATGATGAAAACGTAATCTGCGATGTTTGTCGGTCACCGGATTCTGAAGACGGAAACGAAATGGTGTTTTGCGACTCATGTAATATTTGCGTGCACCAAGCTTGTTACGGCATCACTGTAATACCAGATGGTTTGTAAATTACTTTTATAGTACTATTATAGTACCAATGTTTTATTGATTTAAGTATTTATGTAATGCAAAATATCTGTTGCAGGTCAGTGGCTCTGTCGTCCTTGTGGCGCTGGTATCAGACCGACTTGTGTTCTGTGTCCTAATCTTGGTGGGGCTATGAAGTGCACGCCATCTGGTCATAAATGGGCCCATGTTAGCTGCGTGCTTTGGATTCCAGAAGTATCCATTGGTTGTGCGGAGAAAATGGAGCCTATAACTAAAATAACCTCTATTCCAGCGTCGCGCTGGTCATTAGTGTGTGTTTTGTGTCGTGAGCGGAAAGGAGCTTGTATTCAGTGTTCCGTGAAAACTTGTAAGACTGCCTACCATGTCACTTGTGCATTTAAACATGGACTAGAAATGCGTGCAATAATTGAAGATGAAAACGCTGACGATGGTGTTAAATTACGTTCATATTGCCAGAAACATAGTGTAAATTCGAAAAAGGAGAAATGCCCTGGTTCTGGCTCCGAGGAAGAAGAAGTAAAGCGAAAGCGTCGGAAGGATATGACGTCAGAGGAGAAAACGCAAGCTCGTGCAGCACGTTTGCAAGAAATAGAAGGAGAGTTTGATCGTCATGTTAGTGTAAAAGATATTAGTACACATGTTTTAGATGTCGATCAAGATGCCATCAACTATATTTATAATTATTGGAAACTTAAACGAAGAGCAGGTCATAATCGCCCTCTGCTGCCACCGAAGTCGGATGACAACGAATTGTTGACTCACAGACAAGAACAAGCTGATCTTGACAAAATGAAAATGTTTGTACAGCTTAGGCAAGATTTGGAGCGGGTGCGTAATTTATGCTACATGGTCAGTCGTAGGGAAAAGTTGTCTCGTTCGTTCTTTCGCATGCGAGAGCAAACATTTCACAAGCAAGTAGCGGTCCTATCTGCTGAGCCCAATATATCTGGCCCAGACTTGGCAGCTATCATTGAGGCTAATCATGGACCATCTATATATGATAGATTATATTCTCATGCTAATGCGGCTGATCATAAAAATGATTTTGATGATCTTTTGGCTCGTATTGCTCCTCAAGATTCTAGCGACGATAAAAAGAAAGATCGTAATGGTCTTGTACGCGGATCAAAGTCAACGAACCCTTACAAAAAACATTATGTAAATGGATCTCGAAGGAGTGGCAGTATGTACAGTGGATTATCAAGTGAAGAAAGTGCAGCAGAAGTGACTCGTACTACAAAATATCGTCGTGCTATTGGGTCAAGCACTGACGAGGAGGTCAAGAAGCCTTCCACTTCTCCCAAAAAGAAGATATCACCTAAAGGAAAAGGTAAGAAGTCACCAAAAAAACCAGAGAGAAAGAAACGGAAGATACCACAATCTAAGGCTGTTGTTGAAAGTAGTAGTGAGGATGAAAATATAAAAGCAAGAATGAGAAAAGATCGATCTCGCAGTAAAACATTGCAGCAAATGGAAAAGGAAATGACTGCTGGTAAAATGGGTCAATCTGGTACTGACAGTGATGAATTGATACCTATAAGAACAACCAGAAACAACAAGTTTCCGGTTGATATCTATTCTGATAGCAGTGATGGCGCGTCTGTCAAAGAGGAATCTAAAGCTGAAAAATCTACTAGGCTTAAAAATGATAAAACTAAATCTGATAAAACGAAATTACCTAAAGAAACTGATTCACTGCAGCTTCTGCCTCGTACTAAAGCTGCAATGAAAGAGTTTATTCCAAGTCAACCAGAAAAGAAAGCACACATAGAAGAAAAATCTGGTCCTAAAAAGAGAGGACGAAAACCTTCGAATAAGGAAAAGAAAACACCTGTTAAAACAAATGATTCAGATGATGATGCTAAAAATAAAGAAAATATTAAATTAGCTAAACAAAAAGATAATCCGACAGATTTAATAGTTCCTCAAAGACAAGCTGCTAAAAAAGCTTCTGAAAATATGCGTTCTACAACTACAGTTAAAAAAGAAGAAGAAAAAGATAAACAAGCTAGTGGTGACGATTCTAAATCTAAGTCGAAAGTTAAATCTAAAGGAAAGGAGTCTAAGGATATTCCAGAAAGAGTAAGTAAGAAAAAGTCTTCTAATAAAGAACCTTATACATATGTTCCGCAAAGACAAGCTGCAAAAAAAGCAGCAGCACACATAAAGAGTGGAATGGGTTCTAAAGCTCCTGTTGCAGAGAATGAAAATGATAAAAAGAAAGACGACAAGACTGAGATAAAATACTCACCGAAGAAAGAAGAACTAAAAATTTCAAAATCTCCAATTAGAGACAGTTCCAGTTCTTCTTCTAATAGTAGCAGCAGCAGCTATTCTTCATCATCTAGTTCTGATGACGAGCCCGAAAAGCCGAGCATGAAGCCTACAGCTAAAGCTCGTGAGATCAAACCAGTTGCTAGGCAGCCGTCAATGTTTTCTCCTCCTGGCTCTAGACCAACTGTGGACTTGCCCTTTCTTGACAAGGTGTCAAGACCATTGTCTTCAACTAGTGCCACGAGTGATTCTGACAGCTCTAAAGGATCAAGATTTTCAGGGTCCGATAGTCCCTCCCCAAAGCGTCCTCGCAGACGTCGTAAAAGGAAGAGTGTCTCAATTGATACGTCCCCTCGCAAGGCCCCTGACAAGAAGCTTAAAACTTCCGAACGGGGGTCCGACTGTGGGGCAACATCGTCACCTGTTGAAAGAGAGGAATCGTGTAGACCCGATGACACGCGCGCTTCCACACGTTCTCGGACCCGAAGCACTACTACAAGCGGAAATATGTCTAATAAGTCTGACGCCAGACCGAGAAAACCATCTAGAGACCTCACAGGATCTCAATATTCCTCTACACCCAGTAAGATTCCAAAAGAGAGCGTCCAGTCCGTTGAACCTACAACTCCGAAACGGAAAGCGGACGAGGAGGTAAATATAAAAAATGAGACCCAAGAAATAGCTATCCCAAAAAGTGATTTAAAAACTTCAAAGCCGATAAAATCTAAAGGACGCAGTGTTTCAATTGAAGATAGTAAAGATGAGAAAAATAAATTAAATGAAAATGAAGCCTCGTCCTTAAAAAGAACTAGCCCCAGAAAAAGTGTGGAAATAAAATATAAAACAACCACAAGTAGAAGAATGAGTGTTAAAGAGGTTGTGGACAAACCAATTATGACATCTCCTAAAGATACTCGAGAACTTTTATCAGTAGACAGACATTTTTCTAGTAGGCATGATTCTCTGTCGACAGATCAACCTTGTCTGTCACCAATTAAGAAAATAAGTGCTACCTTGGAAGACTCTACTCCTCTTGACATAACTGATAAGAAACATATACCGATGAATGATGATTTCGAAGATGCTGATAAGAACTGGTTGCCAAAAGCACCTAGTCCAAATATTCATCCGCCACCAGTTGAAAAACCGGGTGATCACGAGAAATATATGACTGAAGATAAATCACTCGACTCTGATTGCGCAGATAAAAGTAGTATCAAAATGATTGCCAAAATACAAGCTAATCTAAATGAGAACACTATGATTAAATCTCCTAAAACTCCCATGGATGCAAGAACAATTGAACCCATGGATGTTGATAACCCTATAGCTAGAAATATAAGGAAACGGTCCCTACTGGACACTGATAAGAAGTATATTACCCAAGATTCTAGTCACGTTCAGGGAGTCGAAATATCCAAGAGCGCTAAAATACCGTCAGCAATTAATCCTTTCCCAAATCGGACGATGTTCTCTCCACAGCCCAAAGACAACGAGTTATTCGAATTTGACATTCTAGCAGTGGATGAAGGTTTTAATCACGAAGAAATGATGAAACCATTTACTTCATATCCTGAGATTTTCTTACAAGAAGATTCTAAAGAACAAGGCGTGCAAGAAACATTAAACTTAGTCGACAGGCTCAGAATGCAGTTGAATAAAAAAGCACCCGCAGAGAATGTTGTGCAAGAGGATGGAATAACAAATGAAAAAACTGTAAGTGAAGAAACCCCTGAAATAATGTCAGATGTTGGAAAGAGTGAACATAACAAGAACGCCGTATTTGATTTAAATGATAAAAGAACCTCTCCAAAAGATAACCAAAATAGTAATCATTTTTCGGAGCAAGCAGAGGGCATCGATGTATCCAGGGAGATGATTACAGACAATAAAGATGAAACTAAGTGGGTCGACTTAAGTGTATCACATAATGAAAGCCAATTAGATCCAATTAGTGAACCAAAATATGACACTACTTCAAGCACAAAGTGGGTAGATTTAAGTATCTCTCATAGTGAAACCCAATTAGATCAATCTAGTGAATCAAAATATGATACTAACTCATATATAGAAGATGTTAAGGAGCCAACTACTGTTCAATCAATACATTCAATATCAGAAGTTGCAGATTCAATATCCTTATCTAAACAGAGTGATGATTCTCAGTCATTATCGGTAGTCGATCATTCCGTACACAGTAACGACCAAGAGCTAACCCAAGATAATCAAACTTATGATAATAATAACTCTGTTATACATTCTGATTGTGCGACAATATCTTCACCATACATAGGACATGCTTCGAAATGGGGTGAAAGCAAGATAACAACACGAAGATCCTCGGCTTCGAGTACAAATTCTGAAGGCTCTGTTTGCTCACAAAGAGCAAATATAAAATCACATCTTATTGATGATTCTCGCCAAGGGCCGGTTCTGCCTGATATTGAGGCTTATCCTCCAATACCTGCTTATTCGTGTCGAGTGGAACCAACAATGCCACTAAATCAATATGCAAGTTATCCTCCGGAGGCGTCACCATTTTTGAGCACAATGGGATCTTTGCCTTTATTCGCTCCTGGGGCATGTGCATCTTCTCAACTGTCACTGCCCTCACCGGCCCCAGGGCTCTATGCTACTGGTTTACCGTTTACTACACCCTTATTGCAACCTATACCAAAACAAACATTTCCACTATGTGCTGCATTTACTTCTTCCTCTCAAAATATAGCACTGACTACCGCAATGATAGCGTCACCCACGCAGAAGCCCCTTGACTCCCCGCGTGACGATATTGATGTTACAGGTAGTGATAAGTTGTCAATACACGTTGTTTCGAGTCCCAGCATTAGTGTAGACTCATATAATGAAGCAAGCAATACTAGAGCTCCAACTAAAATGTCTACTGACAGTAGCGAGACTAATATGAGTTTGCCACAGTCAGAACCACCATCATCAAAGTCGTCTCCAAAGCAAATGAAATTGCTCACTAAATTTCCAAGTAAATCCCCTGGTAAGAGTCCAGGCATATCACCCAAGCAAAGCGATTCTTCTAAAAGTACCAAACGCCCTAGTAATAAGAGTAACAGAAATCAGAGAGGTCGAGGTCGCTCTAAGAGTCGAGGACAAGGCTATCCTCCGGCAGATTATTTAAGAAACTCAATACAAAGTAAATTAATCGGAACTGTCTATGATTTTAATGAAGATATAGCTAATGATGGTGTAGATCTCAAGGCACTTAGAGAGAGACGGAAATCAATTGATAGAGATGATAGGAAATCCGAACACTCCTATAAAGATTCTTCACAATCTCCCCGCGCAGATTCCCCGCTACCCAAACGGCCAATTAGTGAGAATAAAGACATTAAGATTTCAACCCCTGAACCTTCTGAAGACGTGCCATCACCATCCAGTAAATCTAATACAGAAAGAGGTCCTGGATTCTCACAAGTACAACCAGTTTTACCCGGACCCGTTGATATGCGTACATACAATAATCCTTTTGAGACCCCAGTACCGCCCGTTGCTGATGCTTACCACAGTCATTTACTAGCTTTTGCAAGTGGCACAGCAGATCAACAATTGGGCGAAATTGATGAAGAAATGGAAAAACAATTGCATTCAGCGTTGATGGCTAGTAAGCCGAAACTAGGAACAGCTACGGCTGTTTCAGTTCAAGAAATTAACGAATCTGCAAAAGATACAACTACTCACTCGCAGCTTCCGAAGGTGTCATTAAGTGATTCCAGAAATCAGTTAAAAGTGAAGATTAAAGGACCATTCTTAGATGCCAACTACGCGAGTTCCGTGCAACCAGTAGCTCCGCAACCACCCGCTCCAACCCATGAGTCTAATGCGAATGTATTAAACACATCTAGCAGTTCTACGAGCTCGATGATGAGTGGGACCCCAAATCTTAGGCGTATGCGTAAGAAGGAGTTACTGCGACAATATTGGACCCAGGACATGAATATGGATGATCCAACAAACGCTTCTACTATGGGAATAGCACCGCCGCCTGTGCCACAGCCGCTGGGTCGCGCTGTCATCACTATACCTAAAGCTGTAGCGTCCATGACTAGTATTCCTACAAGAGAAGACTATAAAATTACCGATGTACCAGTAGAAAAGAAGAAACGGAAGATTACCAGTGGGGTTTCTCGAGAATTGAGGCAATTACAGCTAAGCATGAATATAGATATAGCTGATGATGTCAAATTGTCTAGTCTCTTAGCACCCAATCCAGCTCACAAGAGACGCGCCCGAGTTACCACAAAATCGAATCCTTCACGAGCGGCGTCACCTGTAGCTCCAAAGTTAAAAATAAAATTGGGATCTAATACAGTTCAACAAGTAAGCGAAGAACCATCCGGCTTTCAATTCCGCCCACCTAAAAAACGTCTCCAAAGCATACACAAACCAAGCTTCGAAGACTTACGGCGAGAAAGTATGAAGTATCGAAGAAAAGTAATGGCAGATTTCGAAGAGGACGAGAAAGTAAAGAAGCACAAACCTAATAAAAGCGAAAAACGTAAAAAGAAAAAGGAGAAGAAATCTGAAAAAGAGAAACTGCAAGTGATAAACAGTGAAAGTGAGAGTGCTACAAAATTAATTATCAAAATTAAACGTACGAAAGACGAAGAGCGCAAAGCGGCAAGCGCTCAAATGGGAGGGACGTTGGTGAGTGCGGCAGCGGCAGCTCCAGAGCCCACAGTGGATCCTTTCGACTACGACCCCACGGCGCCAGACCCACTGGCGATAGATCCACCCTTTAGTGCGGAAGCGTCCACTATGCGCAGGATACGCACAGACAAGGTAACACCGATTCGGTTAAAACTAGCGCGCAGCTCTCAGGGCGTATCAGAATACGTAATGAAACAGGGCGCAGAGACTTCTCAGGTGACGACGCCTTGTACATCCGCATCGGGCTCCGGGCCAGCCCCAGCCACCGCCGCCGCCACCTCGGCCACCGCTGCAGCCACGCTGCCGGTCGCAGTTAATAAACATTGTGAAGTGAGGTGATATAAACCACGTAAGCGAAAAGCCTAAGTGTCGCGATTTGCGGGCGAACAATGAACGCGAGTGTACAGTTAATATAAGAATAATACTTGTAAATAAGAACATTTTAAATTAATATTACTATCCTTTAATTCTGGATGTAGTTTATTATATTATTTATTTGTATAAATCGAAAGCTCAATGATTAACTTAAAATTACTCTAAGATGTATATTGTTGTGCATTTTGTGGTGCACAAGTAAATAGTAATACAACACATTATATATTTTTGTTAAAGTTAATTATGTTACTTTGTGCCTCATAATGTGGAATCTCATTAAGTATACTAGAATTGTACATATTATTGTGCATGTATTTTATTTCCCAAAACTGCTCTATCACAAAATGCATCACATGCTGGTGGGGCACTAGCACTATTCTGACATTTGGCTGCTAATTTCTAAGACTTCTTAATAATAAAATTGAACTTAATTTACATATTTTAGTAATTAAAGTGTTTGTAAAAGACCTAGTTAAGTTACATTTTAAAATAAATTTATATTAATGAAGCAGGGCTTCTATAGGTTACTTATATAATTTTCACGTCTCCAACTCGAACTCAGTTTAGTCTGGTACTATTGCCCTACCAGTAAATATTAACTTTAATCTGTAATGGCTCATGGTTTTTTTATTCAATCAGAAGAATTAATTAAATTTGGTGTTAAATAATAAAAAAAAAATATATATATATATATATATATATATATATATATATATATATATATATATATATATATATATATATATATATATATATATATATATATATATATATATATATCTATATATCTATATCTACATATATATATATATATATATATATATATATATATATATATATATATATATATTCATTTAAATGGATAACAGCAAATCATTAAAATATGTTTATTTTAAAATTTTATATATTAATTTTGCTTATATTTTTTGCATAAGAAGCGTAACAGCAAATCCTTAAATCACTTATATCTTTATAATTTAACATTTTTATTTTTAATCAAATGCCGTATAAATAAATATTTCATTGTACATTAATTATGTTTTAATCTGTTATTTTTTTTATGCATTTTCTCTATAAAACAAATATTTGTGCGGCGACAAGAGTAAAATATCATAAAATGGCGACAAAATATCATAAGATGTAATGCTGCGTTTGCAACTTACTCCGCCTGCAGCGATATATGGAATTTTATGTTTTTAAATAAATTTTAATTATTTTGAATTTGTATTTGCATATCATTTTACACAATCAATGTGTAATTTTAGAGTATTTTTGAACTGTAGATAACTGTATATTGGACTGACTGGCGGTATTTTACATCTGTTATGTGCAATATTTGGCAATACTCATCGAGATAGTCAAGGTTGAATGGGCCTAGATGGGATGTATTAGTTTTAAGTGCATGTTTGTTAAGCATAAATTATATCATAAAAATTATTTTATATTGTAAATATTCGGTTTTAAGGCGTGAAGAAGGCAATCGAGAATGCCATCATACATAAACGACGTCATTTGCAACTGCAGTCGTTCTGTGGTTCGTACACGTGGTTCGTTGTGTCCCAGTTGCTGGAACATTGGTCGCCTTTCGTTACTCACCATCCTTTATAATCTGAATTTGTCTTGTACAGTGTCGAAACACAGTGATTGTGCCGCAACGACCATGTGTATATACCATCTAATCGTTCTTCCTCGCCATGTCTTCGGACTTTAGGCATTGGTAAAAATTGCTGCCGCTATATCTCAATGTGGGTCCACGCAATGGTTTTACTGTTTCTATTTATTCATTGTTTCTTATTACTTTTAACCGAACCTCTTCCCTAGAACTAATGCTCACTCGAACCATAGCGTAGATTCACGTCGATGGATATTATACAAGGACTAAAAGGGTCATTATGCCAACATTCAAACTTAGGACATTGTGCTGATACGTGTGATGAAGATTTTGTCGTTCGTTTAACAGAACTTCGTCTCGTGCGTCTAGCTTGAACGAGATATTCTAATTATTTGTGATCTGTTTAATTTTTTAAAAGATACGCACGATATATATGTGCAGAATACACACCGTATTGAAGAAAATTTAAAATTCTTAAATAATAATTTGAAATTATTGTACACAAGTAGTTTTCCACCTACCAGATTTAGATTTTGATATGTTCAGGGATTGTGTTAGATTAGATAATTTGACTCCATGCATTTATTATTCTAACGTAGCTTAGTTTAGGTTTATATATATACATATATATATATATATATATATATATATATATATATATATATATATATATATATATATATATATATATATATATATATATATATATATAAAGTAATAGGATAGGGCTAGACGCACACCGTTTTTCCCTATTGAAACGCCTATTTTCATCGACATATGTCTTCATAACACGAAGTTCAGAATACATTTGCTCATGTCCTGCTAGTATACATATTGTATTTAACATTAATGCCGATATTACCGAATTAGAGTTACTAAAAATGATTGAGACATTGCATTATTAAATCTTAATTGAAATTGATAATGTAGTGATATGTCAATAATTTACGCGCTGATGTAGCTTATTATGGACGATTCAATTATGCTACAGTTACACCGAGTAATTACGTACAAACACTGTGACGACGAGCCCGCAAGCTCACGCCGGAGCTTCACCCAAGCACGAGGCACTGGACGGCGATGGCCGTTGCGACGTTACGCCGCTTTCGGGGCACAGGCCCTCACTTATATGTAATAGATTAATAATTCGATGTGAATGTTAAATGTTGCCATATATCCGGATACAATTGTAGCTTAGTTATTACAATTGTATATTTTTGCTTCTTATCGCTATCAAATAGTAGGATATTTATTTAATTGGTGGATCCATTAGATGTTTTCCATTGAATATAATTAATGTATTAAATGTGGGGCGACGTTAATATGCATTAAGAGTTAAACTCTTGACTATCAAGTAACCGTCTGACTTGTCCGTAGTCGTTTAGTAGCAGCAGTAGACTGCTATATAGATATTTACAATGTCTAATTTTTCATCACTGATGTTGTAAGTTTTATTACCCAATTTCATTGATATTACTCTGATTTCAAAGAAATTCAAAATATTTGATTGGTATAAGCATAGATTGCAAAATTTGACGTAATTTTTTTTCAGACATTAGGCTGTTATCCTTAGCCCTAGACTTTTATTTCCGTGCTTACATTTGAGAACACCAACACATGCACATGTCGGCATCAATGGTATATAAGTTCGTTCATCACAACTGTTGCAAATCATTTTTAAACTTTGTAAAGAGCGACACAAACCTTGTCCAACGATTGCGTTCACTCGTTTCATTTATTATTCCGTTCCTACAGGGTCTGAGCAGACTTCACTTGTAAATATAATAGATTTGTTTATAATATATTTAGTCATAATAACTTTTTATATAATAAATATTATTAATAATTATTATATATATAGATATTGTCTATTCTAAGCGTTACACGCGTAACTCCTGCAATTTTAACCGAGCATAATGAAAAGAGAACAGATGTCACCTTTCATTGTTTAATGTTAAAAATCGTCAAAAAACCCCAGATTAGAGCTTAATCGTAACGTAGATGTTTTTGAATCCTTTTGAAACCAAAATTATATATTAATATTTAGTGATAGTAAGGAGGCGTGAATTCGCAATTTTATTAATTATAATATTAGATGTATTCTTCTGAACTGATAAGAAAGAAATTACTATAGTACATACTTGTACATTAAATGTTCATCAATCGGTCACTACGGTTTTAATGTAATTTAAGTTTGCTCAGAATCTTGCGATGTTCCTCTTCGGTTTCACAAGATTGGTCACTAACAAAAGTCAAAATTATTCCTAACAAACCTATTTTAATTTTACTATTTTATCTATTATATAATAACATTGTTTGATGTCCTTATTGTTAATAAATACAAATTAAGACGTAGTTCTTTTTGAAAAATACACTATTTAAATACAATAACTTAAATTCAGTACTTTATTCAATTGGTAAGAAGATAAATTCTAAAAATTTATATTATAACTCAGAGAACAATACTTTGGTTACTTTGAAAGTCAATCACCAACTCACCAGTCTCATCTCTTATCATATGTAAATACTAAGTAAATTTTAAGCATTATATTCAAAACTTTTATTTTTAATAATTTTATTATTTTATCAATAAATTATTAATATTAAATAATATTATTAATTTTTGAGAATTTAATTTGAGAATTTTGTTTAGAAACAATAAAATCGCACTTAAGGCGTCTTCCGACTTGTGTGTATTCATGCAAGTTCAAAATTGAATATATTTCATGTATGTTATATTTCTGTGATTTTGCTTAACACGTTTATATGTTGGCGTTTTTCAAATGTTCTTACGCACAATCTGTCTGCATTAGCTAAGAATCATCACATTTCAATATTGTCGTCGATCATTACCTATTACTGTGATTTGTTTTATTTTTACATTATATTTAAGTATATTATGTAGAATGTTTTCATAATCGAGATTCCAATTACTGGAAATAAAAAGTAATCTTTATCATTTTATTGTAAATAACTATATAATATGAATTTTCGAATTTGTGAAATATTTTTAATAATATTGATTGATGTATGTAGTTATTTCGAAATGAGTGTAATAATATTTGGTATTTATAGGGGTGTTATTTAGATTTCGTGCTTTGAGCGCCTGATTTTATATTGTGTATTTTAATTTACTGAGTGTTGATTATTATAAGTGTTGCACGGAACTGTAATTTACTTTTTTTATTGTAGTTGGCGTTACTGAGTGTGTTGTTGATATGTTTATGTGGATAATGTGATTAATGTACGTAAACAAGTATATATAAAACCTAGCACTTCGTCTTGGCGACTTGAAAGAGCGCCCTCGATCTCGTGATTTATTATTTGGCTCTTTCCTTTATTCCGGCTCATAAGTATTTACGTCTATCTGCTAAGTAATGTAGTGCTTGAATCGGCGCAAATCTGTATCAAATCGTTTAGTTGCTCTCAGTATCCCGTTATGTTATTATGAATTTTGAGTACATTTAAAAATAACACTATATTATGGTGAATTTAGTAGTAACTTTATGTGCCACAGCCGCAAAAAGTTATAAATGTTAGTTATAAAACATGGCTGAGGACTTGTACCAGTCATTATCATAAGTAAAATAAAATACATATAATATGATTATTTATGTCTTAGGCGTTAAGTATTAATTGTAAGAGATTAACATCTTATACCACTACCCGTTTAAGTATTATGATCAACAATATTTCCAATGTTTTAAAAACTTAGCATGTTAGATATTAATTTAATTCATAAGTTGTACAAACTACTTATGTACAGTGTGTAACGTTAAGCGGACAATACTATGTGGCGAAGCGTGTAGGAGGAAAAATGTAACGCGGGTGTTGTAAATAGTGTACAAGTGGTCTTGTAAAATAACAAGTGTTTTCAATGTGCACATAGTCGCCTCATTCATTAAATAAATTTTTTAGATCAAATTTATTATTTTTTATTCATATCCTTTATATTATATAAGTATAGATTCTATGATATATCGAAACTTTTAAAACTATTAGTAAACTATTAGTATTGTGGATTCAAATTCTGCATTTATATAAAGAGTAGATGCTCCCAATATTAACAGGAGGTACTTTTTCTGACAAGCATCGGTGGGACATTGAAAACATAGTATTCATTATTAATTTAACAATATTTGGAATTTCGTAATACTCAAAATGTATAAATAATAAAAAATACAAATACAATAGTGAAGTGCGGGTTGTTAGGTACAAGTACATCTATGCGTGGATCGCGCAGGTGCGAATTTATTGAAGAATTTGTTAAGAGTGTATCTTAATTTTATATATTTATCTCTTAAAAAGTAAGTATACTAATTTTAATATTAACTTATTTTCTACGTTATCTATATTTAATTGAAATGCTTTTTGTATAAAATTTTACATCGACTGAGATAATTATTTAAAAAAAGTAGTATAAAATAGTTATAAAAAGTTGACGTCTAATTCTCGCCAGAGAACTGTTACAGATTTTAGGATAAAGGTACTTCACCAACGAATTGAACAGCCTGAAGTAATTACGTTTGCGGGCGTATGCCTTTATTTTGTAGCAAATATACGTGCCCTTAATCATAAAAGTCGTCTGTTATGTATATACTTCATTTTAATTTATATTTTTTTAGTCCCGCTTAATGTCATGTTTTGTCTGAAATTTATACGAAAATGTTTTTAGAGCTCGAAATGACTTACATAATTTTAAAATTAACTAAATGCTTTCCTATATATATGACTTAAGGCGATAAACAATAACTTCAATTAAATAATTCATAAACATTTATTATTATTTTTTTAAAATGTTATCTATTTTTATCATTTCCAGGTTTTAAGATTTCTAAAATGTTCCTGAAAACCTGGATGAAATCATGGTTGTAAATAAATAATATCTTTGTTTTTTAATAAAACAAAGATATTATTTATTTACAAATTTATTTAAATAATATCTTATATATATGACTTAAGGCGATAAACAATAACTTCAATTAAATAATTCATAAACATTTATTAATATTTTTTTAAAATGTTATCTATTTTTATCATTTCCAGGTTTAAGATTTCTAAAATGTTCCCGAAAACCTGGATGAAATGATGGTTGTAAATAAATAATATCTTTGTTTTTTAATCGTTACGAAGTATTATGTCATTTTTTCGTATATACGTTGTAGGGAAACGCATCAAAGAAAATGGCGCGTGATTCACGCTAATTTTCAAGTTACATTTATTACTTATACCTATTTCTTTCAATGATTGAGTTAGATCACTAAATAATGATAGTTAACACTAAATAAATTCCGTATGATGTTAACATTACTATTACTATTTCAAGGTCCACTTTTACAATATCGTAAAAATTATTTTGAATAAAATAAGTTTTTAATTAAAGTAGTGTCAAACAGTGAAAAACTCATTTTATTTTTATATTGACTTTGCTCTATGAAAGTGTCATGATTATTGGCACATATAAATGGCGTAGATTTAACTGCGTTTTAATTTCTTCTGTAACCTAGAATGTAATAAAACAATTAAAAAGTATGTGACATCGTCATTTTAGATAAAACATAGGTGTATATTGAATTGTTTCACGAAAAAATGATTTGGACTACTATGTAAGAACGTGACTAAGCTAACTATTGCCTACTTTTTATTTCCACTAATTGAAAACATGATCGATTTAAATACAGACCCTACCGCCTTAAAAAACTTTATAAGCTTGCACCATTTTTTTTACTATTATTAAAGTGTTACTCCACACTTAAGAAAGAAAAATACTTAATTCAAAAACATATAAAAATTTGAACGAAGCAGGATTTGAAGCCGCGCCTCTTGGGAACCGTCTAAGTGCTCTGATGTTAGGTTATAAAGAAGTCAAAGTTGCGCCTACGTTACTGTTAAGTTACTTTACTACGTTAGTGTAAGACTGTTACAAAATACATAAACAGGATTTCAAAATGTAATAAAGAAATTGTATTCCAGAAAAACTTTAGATAATCGGTCTAATTTCTTTTATTAACCCATTAAAAAGAGCCAATTTTTGGGATTTTCGTCCGAGGATTCGCTACAGGGAGCTCTATGGTTCAGTCTTATGCATAGCCGGGAAAGTACTTCAATGTACCTTGTTTTTTTTCAGCGTCATGCTATATCCGACATATGGCAAGGTGGGCAGAGGGTCGCTCCATTCCCCACTTTCCGTAAAATTTGATTGGCGGAGCTCGCATTGCGTGTTGAGTAGCGGAGCTCAACGCCGGTCTTTACCTTGTACCTGAATAAAGAAATGAAAATTTTTAATATTTCATTTCCTCGAGTGGGGTTCGAACCCATAACCTAGAGCGTTTACAGTCGCACGCTTTTGCCCCTGCGCCACTTCTTGTTACTTATTAAAAGAATCGAAGACTCCTTTCTTTATAATTAATACACTTCAGAAGAATATGTTACAGTACACACACTATACAGTCACGATTTCTTTGGTTTGTTGAATAAGAATTATGCCATGCAAAACACAATAAATTTTATATTACAGTCACTTAAGAATGAAGGAAGAATAATTACAAATCAAATAACAATTAATGCTCTAGTTTTTAGTATATTTTTTGTTCAATAAACTTTTCTATTCAACTTAAAGAAGTACTTTAGTTAAGATACATAGCTTTAACAAATTTGGCATTGTGAAAATAAACTAATTTGACTGGTATTTGACATCACAACGGGTCTGGTTTTACCCGTTATAGTGTTTAATACCAGTTAAATTCTTTCGTCCGTGTTTTGATACAACTTGTCAAACGTAGGTGCAAGTAGCAGAAATAGACTTCAGGTTCATATCCTGTAATGGTTTCCTGAGTAGTCAGCATAAGACCAGACGTCGGGGCAGCGAAGAGAAGTAATGTGGAATACAATTTAAAAATTGCCGTGAAAAACTGGATATAAGCGGTTGTCTCCACCATAGCGATCATGTCCTCATTCTAGGAACTCCTTACATCCAATGAGAGTTAAGATCTCTCTTAGTAATTTAATTATAATTTGCATATTTAATAAGTTCATATAAGCAAATAGAAATAGGTATGTATGCAATTAGAATATTTAAACAATACTCGTGTAGGCAATAGGCTTTAATAAAACCATCTCGTTGATCTGCCGACAACACCGAGTTGTCGATGAACATTAATTAATTATATAATCAATAATTTTAACTATTTATTTACCTATTTATTTATTTATTATTATAGAGACAAAAGAAACACAACATCTGAATTTTTTATCTGTCTAACTAATATATTTCATGAGTTCCTGGTGAGAGACGGATATACAGACAGTTTTCTACTGTTATCTTGTAAGTCCCTATTTATATTATAATGATTGTCATAAAACATAATCCTATTAAGGTTTTACCTATCGCCCCGTCCTGTTGGGCTTTAGTGGTCAATATAATATTTTTTACTAATAAAATCATAATTGGTTGAAATATTATTTTAATTTCTATACTACTAGATTAAATATGAATACTTATTTATATTATACTGTCTACTTAGGAGTTAGTAGCCCATTAAATGTGCTATATGAATGTTTTAATTTTTTTATCATATGTTTTTTATACCTGCCAACATAGATATAGTAGATTAGGTAAGGAAAGTAAAGGAATACGGTGCTCTTGATATTATGGTTAAAAAAGTAATGATCCATATTTTTGTATCCGTATGGATACACATAAATATCTGAAATCTAATTCAGAAATATTTAAATTAGATAACTTTAGTTTTTCAGATTTGAATAAATATAACTACATAAGTGAGTATAACATCCGACTATGATAGTGAGGTCAATAACCTCAGCCCTCAGTTGCTAGTGTGTCAGAAAATTATAATTTATTTGTCTTCATCTAATACATCGCCGCTGCCTGCGTAACTTAATGCCTTATAATTATATGTTATAAAAATTTCCTAAACAAATGCTCATATTGCATTAAGACATAAAGCATATTTATTTTGCCATTATTTGCTTAAAACTAAACTCAATAATTATATTATAATTGAATACTCTACTTTCTATGTACTATATCATATTGCGTTTATACAAAAATATTATCTGGGTACTTATATGACGTTTATCAATATAATATCGACGTGTTGATTACAAATTATTATCAATTTTGAATAGTTTGTTGAATGGTTAAGATATGTTTATGATTATAATTACATGTAGGTACATTCAGTGTTTTTTTTTTAATTTATACTACATAAATAAAATAAACAAAAAACAAATACTTAATAATATGGAGGTAAAAAGATCAAGTTACTATGAAAATAAGTATGGAATACAAAGAAAGAGGCCGCTGGTAATGGTAAGTACCAATATATGTGTATGATGTACTTTACATAACCGGTCAAGTTCGGTTTAGATTTATTACTGAGTTTTAATGTTGGATAACGTTAATACAATACAATAGTAAACCAAAGTATATGGCTATATTAAGTTTTGAAAGATGTTTAGGTTTCATTATAGATTACAATTGACGTCAAGCTTGGAGAGTGGAATTATTCTATCATTATTTTAATATTGACTCCAGCCTACCAACACCAAGGATCACCCTTTTTCAAGAGATTTTTAATAGTTATTTTTTACACTTTATATAGATTTTATGAAGTGCTAGAAATTTATTTAAACTAACTTTGCCATAAATCTATTCGAAGTAAGCTTATTTTGTTAATTTTAATTTAAAATTTTAATTTGAATTATAAACACTTTTTTTACGTAGTCTCTGTATATTTGTACATTTTTTATTATATACTTTATTTTTCTGCCACTTTTATCCGCTTATAGCTCGCAATTTTTATTTTATAAATATAATGATTTTAGTTCGTGTTGTCATTGTGCTTATAATGATTTCTAATGTAAACATTATAAATACTTTAATGTTCCATTATTAATGAGAGTTTTGATAATAAAGTACACAACCTATGTTGAGATTGCAAACAATTTCGAGCTTTACCATAGATTAGTAGGTTCCGTATTTTTTGAGCTATTTAAAACTATTGTATAAACGTATAAACAAAATTGTAGTATCTGTTTGTGATTTCAAAAAAGTATATTTTTTAATTGCAAGTGCGATGTAGCAAAATACGCCGTTTATCGTGTCTACGGGGTACTACAGTATATGAAATAACAAACATTTTCCTATTAAATATAACAAATTTCGCGAGCAAAATGAAAACCGTATGAATTAAAAATATATATTTTTAATGTTAAAACTGTGTAGATTAAAATATGTGTAGAACAAAATTAAAATAATCAACCAATTTTCTCTATATACACTTAAATAATATCGAATAAATATTCGTATGTTTTCTATGACGTTAACTTATTTTTAACTGTAGGGTTATAAATACTTCTAGGTTTTCATTTTTCATTAACTAATAAATTATTTCTCAAATTAAAAGATATACCAATGTTAATCCTCTCTTATTATTATTATATGGAAATAAAGCTTTTTCAAGTTCAATTCGTAGTTTATGAATTTACTTATTACAAAAATCAAAGTTTACTTCTTATGATTTAGATATAAAAATAAGATAGAAGATTATTTACTTATACTACCTAAATATCCTATCTACATTGGATCCGGTAGAAGTCGAGATAGTAATTGAAAAGATTTTACATTGCAATATAAGCATATATACTTAAATTTTATTAAGGCTGCTAAAAAGATCGTTATCACGATGGCGACTGTCGTACTTTAAGTCTCCGATATATTAATAATTTGTCTCTTTTCACCTTGAGTTGTTAAATAAACACCATATCAACTTTGCTCAACTATCAGACTAGAAATACTTGAGAGACATCAAGGAAAGATTTTAAAATGTTAAGATAACAAGCTAAGATTAATATAAAAAGTGTAGATGTTACAAAATATAAAAGATTTATGTGTCACGTAATCAAAACCTCAATGTAGGGTACTTCCTACAGTTATGGAATTTGGTACTAAGTGAGAACTGACATTTTAAAAATTTCTGAATAGTAAAAATACCACCAAAAATATTTCATGTAAAATGTTGCCAAGACGACCACATAAAGTTTGCCCTGCGAAAAAGATATCAGATCTCATGTAGAGCCAAGCTTCCGAATCACAAATTCTACATATCACTAAAAATGTATAGCTTCGCCGTTTAGCTACCGTTGTGCAGGTGATGTGAATATTTAGTTTCTGAAGTAAGTATCGAAACAGCCAACCATCGTTAAAATTATGCAAAGTAGCTTTACTAGCCATTCATCGATGTTATTGACTGTGTATTTATTTTATTTTTCTTTCGAACTTTAAAAGTTTAATTCAAATTACAAACATTACAGAATGATATTAAAATGTACTAAAATAAAAAAATACTTGTAAATGTTATTAATGAAATCTATTTATTTATTTTAAATTTTACATTAAGCATATTTTTGATGGAGATAATTTTCTTAATAATAAATGTTCATTTTTCAACATTAGTACTTTATAAAAGTGTTTAAAGTTTTTAAATTTAAAATAGATTCTATCAAATTTATATGAATTTTAAAAAATAATTATATGAGATATTTTTTTCTACAGCTTGTGAAATTGTATATTAAGCCACTACTCAAGTTCGTTAGCGAATTCACGGTCAAACCTATATAAAGGTTGTGATTTTCTTATAAGAATAACATTTTTTTCTCTTTCATGAAGTATGTTTTTTGGCGATTAGATACACTCCTGGAACTTTCAGGGTTTGTTCTACATAAATACTGTAGATTTTAAAATTTCTTCTGAGAAAAAATCTTCAGTCCGTTTTTAGTACATTCCCTAATTTTTTTTCTTAAAATTAACTTTTTCTAAAGCTGTTTTTGTTTCGATGCTATTTCCAAGATTTATAGTAATATATATATATATATATATATATATATATATATATATATATATATATATATATATATATATATAAATTACATGGATGAAATGGATAGATACTGATTTCCCCTATCCATAGATCACCGTTGATTCATCGATCGACTATTAATGATTAATCGATTGATTATTAACATCGGGCATACACAGATATATTTTTATTATTTACAACTACATTTCAACATTTTTATATTAACATTTATTCCTTGATATTTTATAATATTTTTTGTGGTATATTTAATTTTATTTTATTACAACTTTGCTCGGCATCTTTGTTTATCGTGCGGTCTTTACAGCCCTTATTAGGTTCATCAATATCAACTTACAATGATATTTCAAAAATTACAGCTTACTAGGACCGTTTTCAGAATTTTGTTTACAGTGCTCATATCGTACCAACGTGCGGTCTAATTCGTGCTTTTCATGCTCACCGTTAGCGTTGTGGATGCAATGACGTCACATGTGACGTCACCACATAGTGCTTCCTGTACTGACGGGTCGGAGCGAGCATTGACGTTATTTTGACGTTCCACATCAATTCACTATTGTCACTTTTTTTTCTTTTTTTTACCGTACAACCTCCTTTGTGTGTTTTCCATTCAACGTGACATTGGCGTGTGTGCAAGTGATTCTGTGCCCAACTGGCACATTCGGAGCGCCATAATTTAAGAACTGAATTGAATTGTCACTTTCCTCGATTGCGGAAAATGCTCGAAATACAAGTATATTACCATCTACATCAGCTACATCACATACTCCACTCATGTTCATGTCAAAAAATGCTCTGTTCGGCTTTGTTTTAACTTGTTGAATTCGTAAGCATTCTCACTAATCTGAATTATTAATACTGCTAACAAACATCGGTGCCCTCACTAAATGAACTGCTAACATGGGGTCCGCCACGTTAGCAGTTTAAATGTCGTAAGAGCTGCGAGCACAATTCGGTAAGCGGCCTAGACTAAATACACGGTGATTATTATTTCTAGACAATTTTTTTAGGATATTAAATATACCTAATATTTCTTAATTCAAAAATTTATTGAAAGCGTTGATATAATGTGAAGTAGTTAGAAAACATAATAATATGAAAAGTAGAATTATTTTTTAAAATAGCTTAAGGTATATAATACGTAATATTAATAATAGGTACATGACAAGTCTTTAGTCTTTCGAAAAAATGTAAACTAACAAAACAAACTTCCTTAAACCTTTATTTATAAAAACACATTTATACGGATAGGAATCATTCGGTCACGTTACTTTTACGTGTTGGAACACATTAACCTATAAAGATTCTGTTTTCTCCTTGTCCATATTAGAGTTTTCTTTGATTGCTTTTACTTTGGCAGAGAAAGGTTACTTGGTAACCGTTCACTTATGTTCGTAAGCACGAAATATTAATATTACAAAAACAAAATAATCAACAAATGCCATATGATTAATTAAATAAATTGGAAAAAAAAAACAAAAGTAACAAGGTAATAACAAGATTAAACATTATAACATAATGTAAAAACCTTTGAGTGTTTTTACATGTAACCTATTTAACAAATAATTAATAAAAATAATTTAATACATATACAATATTTGATGGATTTCTATCAAGCCTGAAAGATTTTGTACGTTCTATAGATATCATTTACTGGTATTATTTATAGTGATATCAGGGTATTAATTCCATATTTATTTTTATATAATAGATTTACTTTATCAAAAAATGGTCTGGTCCCTTACGCCTTTAAATATAAATAAATATTTTACTATATTTAATTGGAAAGATTTTTACACAAAAAAGAAGGCAAAAAGTATAATATGATGGTAACAAAGGTCTCTCAAAAATAGTACACTGGTGTAGTGCTAATAACTTAATATTGAACGGAATTTCTCGGTATCACCATTGACTCAATATTTCAATAGGGACCTCAATATTAGGTTGGCGTATAGATGCAGCTGGTATTAAGTCAATCTTAGTCTTGCACAAGAGAGTTATTCGCGCAATCTATAACTTAGTCTCTAAAGAAGGTTTAAGGGAAAAACGTAAACGAAAAATACATTGACCGTTGCATCTCGGTATGTTTTTGAAAATGTTATGTATGTTATGAGAAATAACTAACTTAACTATTTAAAATATTAGGTATTGATTAAATTAAAATTGGTAATATACATTAAACTTAAAGCGTCTGTACTCAATTGTGACAATTTGTAGGCTTTTAAATTATGATTCCAGATTCCAGAGACGTCCGAGAATGTTCTATATCATAATTTTAAAAAGTGTGAAAGTATGCTTGTGTGTTAAAGATAATTACTAATTTTATAAGTGATCACACGCCTTGGGAATAAAATGCTATATAGCTTCATTCTATTTCAAAGGTGTCATTGTCACTTATGAATGTGAATTTGTAAATAATTGATTTAAAAAAAGAAATATCACACTGAATTACTTTCCCTGGTTCTTCTCGAGTCTAAGGCGGTAATTTAGTGAACCAGTGGTAAATTGTTTCACTTTCATCAAATTAAACTTGTAACTTCTTATTTTGAATGAAATATTTCAATTTGACAAGAGTTCCTAATCAAAATGTTTTACTAAATGTTGCTTTTTAGTTTAGTTATTTAAATATAGTTGAAGGAGTTCATTACGTTGACTGTATAGTATCCCTCTTAAAAATCATAGTTGCAGTATTTATGTGTTCTAGGGTTAGGTACTATTAGACGATGGTCTTTATGCTATACTAAAGAAATTACATTTTATATGTATATATTACTATATTATTAACTATACTTATATTACTCGAAATCTTACAAATAGCCCTAAGAGAGGAAATATATATTCAATTTAAATAATATTATTAGTGCTAGGCACATTTAGTAAGTGGTCTTTTATATTGATGATTGTTTACTCTGTGGCAAGGAGTCTATGGCTGGTAAGGGGACAATCGTAGCCGTAGCGAACGCATGCGCGCAGCTCGACTCGGGTGTGCGACACGGGAACGCGGCAGAAGACGGTCTCGCTGACAAGTATCGCCATTGATCTACGCTCCGCGCTCCGAATCCTCATCGGCCGCCGTCGCCGCGGCGCTCCACCTCGCCATCGCCATGCAGCCCCCGCCCAGGAAGGTGAGTGTTCCGTCGGGCCCGCGGCCGCCCCGGACTTGCTACGCGGCGCTACGACCTGCCGCGATATCGCTCTGTCAATGTAATCTCTAATGTTCACATATTTTGACCCAACTTGTTAAGAAATATCACGTATATTATATAACATTACACGACATACTCGTATGGTCCTCATTTATAGAGCATTTCCTTCGTTGCTCTCGGCTGACATAATGCTCTTAGATTAAGTAATTGGTTAAATCCCCAGCACGTGATATGTCGTTCTAAAGCGCTAGCAGGGTGCTGGAAATACAATCAGTTCTTATACATTGGTTATTTATTCCAGTTATATTAGTATAATTTATTTGTTTCGCTATTCTGCTCTAATAATATTAATGAAATCTTAATATTGTAATATTCGTAATATTATGACCTATTTTTCTAAAGAATACTTCATCAAAATTCATGTTGATTTATGTTATATTTTTTATTTATACATTTTAGTAGAACCAAATAGAAAATATATGTTAATTTTAAATACATCAAGATACTTTAACAATAAATGTATTTATATAATTGTTATATATATCTAGTAAGCCTGAGATTTTTACTTGGCATAAAATTTATATATACACCCGTAACTTTTTATGGCATTTTTACTTGCGTGGTATTTTAACAGATTTAATCTTAATTTTTTACTAAAAACATATGTATCTGGTTTTTTAGTTCAAAAACGCAGTTCTGTTGGCGGGAAATTAAAAAAATATTTACCTAATACTTATACATCGCCGAGGATGTCTCTATTTGGAAACGTTACAGAATCTTTATTGATTTGAGATAGCTATAAATTATAATACTCTTGACAGAAAAAGCTTAGTATATCTATTTCAATAATCAATGTAACAATCGCAATCATCATCAAAGCACAATCTTGTAAAAACCAACTGCAAATATAACGCATATGAAACAACTAACTGTTGCCCGCGGCATCGCCGCGTAGGACTCCATTTATTACATGAAAACCACCTGAGTTTAAACTACCTTCGGTCTATCAGGAGTTTTTTTATACTTAATAATAAGTACATTAGATATTATTGGTATGTTATTTGTTATTGGAATTATCATAGTTTTTATTGCAGAGTTTTACTAAGATGACATTATTTTTATAGTAAAATTTAACGCAAATCTGATTATTGATAATATATACTGGTATTTTCCTATAGCGTTTGTTTACTTCTTAAATAGACTTTTTTTATAAAATATATAAACGTACAGCCTATTCAACAGATATCATAAGACTTTATTTAAATGCAAAGGTTTGGAATAGTTTAGATTTTTATAAATAATCTTAGTAATCTAAGACAATTGTAAAACTGTTATTTTTTTATAGATTTAGTTGCAATTATCTTAACATGATCCTTGTACAAATTAAAATATTTTTTTCTACACTATGTTGGCAGTTTTTCTCTCGGGGCCAATATATACAGACCTGACATATGCTGACTTGCGAAAAAGCAACATAACGTTGTCCATGGGTCCATCAGTCCTTAACTCGATACCAGCAGATTGAATCATTTGTCCCTGTGACTTATGATTTTTATTGCTAAGCAAGTTCTTACAGGGAATTGAGTAGTACCTACCTTTAAATTGGAATGGAAAATTTTTGGGTATAAGTGGTAAGCGTGGTAAAAATAGGATTTCACCAGCACCAGACCCTGTAAGAATTTCCGTTTCTTAGCAATACCTTGACTTTAAGTCGGATGCCATTGCATAATTTCGGCGGATTTCATTTCTCATCAGCAATCCTGAAACATGAACTTTAAGTGTTATTTTGTGGGCGGGTAGACCTCTGGATGTTAATGAATAGGGAAACTCAACCAGGTAATTGGTGGTGTAATTTTATCAAAGGAAGCATATATCACTTTATCACCAATAAAATCTGCAATTTTTTTTTTATTTATTGCACCAGCTTGATCATTTTTAGCGGTCAAAATAGCGTATTAACATAACCAAGAATTTTCTTATCTTGGAATGTCTCCAAATACGGAATGAGTCTCCATCTCGGAGGTAACCACTTTGCCAGTTATTTTAAGGATTCTGATCTGAATATTCTTTGTAAGAAAGCAACTTTTAATAACATTTCTTAACCGTAAAAGAACTGTAACATATGTACAATAATTTAAATAATAAATTTCCATTATTGTATTAAATTTAAGGCTCTAAAATATGTAATGAAAAATATTAATAGTCAAGCCAAAAATATAAAAAAATACCACCTTAGCAAAAATAATTCAGTATGAAGGTTAATTTTAGGGAGGGCTACGCTTTAAGTTTCACCACTGAACACGCAAAGGCTCTAGATTCGTTGGAAAGAGGGGAATGGAACGTTTTAATTGAGACGGAATGTCTTTACACTAAGTTTCCAGGTTCTCTCTATTTACCCTAGGATACAGTTTAAAGCTAAAAATAAGTAAGTATATCATTTTACGTTTGTGAAATGATATACCTACTTTTTTTTGCTTACGTAGACATGTTGAAATTAGTACTTCAAAGCTAAAAGTAGTGGTTTGTGGCTTAAGAGATATTTGCTTATTCTACTTTATTCCTGCATTTCCTTTTAATAAGGAAAACCTATTTAACTTCCTATCTCGTGGCTTCCTTGAACTTGATTGTTTCTTGCTTCAATTTCCTATTCCGTCGTTGACGTTAATAAACAATATCAAAAGAACTTTTTTAAAGAGCATCTAACTGAACTATTATTTTGTAATATCAGTAACAGTATTCAATTTCAATTGTTATCGCTTTTACATTATTCTATTGAAATGTATATCTGAGCTAAGCTGAGCTTACATTTTATAGAGGACGCTATTTTATAATTCAGACCTCAAATAAGAATAGGTAGTTGTAAACTTCCTAACGGCCAGAGTCCATCCAGCCGTCCCTTTGGACAAACAAAATTTGACATTTCAAAGAAAAACCATCTCAAATAAAATCACTTTCTCCTCTTTTGAAGAAAAAGCAACAGCAGATAGAATTACCACAACAAAAATCACCATTTATTTAATACGTGAAACATAAAATTTAATAAAGTACACAAATAAATAAAATATACCCCCTATCCTGTTACAGATTCTGTAATTTGAAATTTGGTACTTCTATATTTTTCCGTGATCTAAACATGAAAATAAAAGGTGATGTGAACATTTAGTTTCTGAAGTAAGTATCGAAACAGCCAAGCCGTACATTTTTACTGATATGTAGAATTTGTGAAGTTGTGAACTTGAGTCGGTAGTGTTAGGCCGTGTAGATTCAGAAGCTTGGCTCTACATGAGATCTGATATCTTTTTCGCAGGGCAAACCTTATGTGGTCGTCTTGGCAACATTTTACATGAAATGTTTTTGGTGGGATTTCAGTTCTTTTTGTAAGTTGCTAGACAGTCTTTTTAGTGTTTTTCGTATTAATTAAATGTACTCACAGTAGATTTGCCTACCTCGTCATCAAAGGGCGTAAATAATGATGAGAGACTCTTGATTAAGGTGGAGGTTCTTGTAACTAGTAGTAGTTAATTACTGTCTACAGTCCCGTGTAAACTTTCATATCCTAATTCATAAAATTGCTGAGTCTCATTTAAATTTCCACTCCCCTCCCCCCACTTTAGGAGATGGGGGTGAAAGTTGTAAGCTTATCTGGGGGCACGGTAGTGTTTTTTTGTATACTGAACTTTATTTACTTACCAAATTTCGGCTTTCTAGCACTTCAGGAAGTACCCTAACATTTTGACCTCTACTCCCCCATTTTAGAGGACTATAAAGG
>DWMZ01000098.1:0-38571 GCA_018249855.1 Eueides tales michaeli
ATATATATATATATATATATATTTTTGACGGGTCGGAGCGTAAGCTCGTGAAGGTCGTGAGCATTGACATTATTTTATCGTTCCACGTCAATGTCACTATCGTTACTTTCTTCTGGTACGAAAAATACTTAAAATACAAGCATTTTACCATCCTCATCGCCTACACCACATACCGCGCTCATGTTTATATAAAAAATGCTCTGTTTGGGTCTGAATTATTAATACAGGTGACAGATGTTGACGCGTTCACAAAATCGGACTCCACGTTAGCAGTTGAAACGTCGTTTCTACTGTTTTGATAATTCGGAAAACGGCCTATGTCTGATGTAATGTTGGAACCCGACTTTCAATTACTTTTTTTTTTTAATTTTAATATGCAATAAAAAGTAAAAGTGCTTTTATTTCTGCGTCTATTAACATTTATATTTTTATATTGGCATATAGTTGAGTCAAAGTTGCGTATTTATTTAAATAAATCGATTAATGCCTCTAAGGCAAGGTACTTTAACAATGAGGAAAAAGTACTATAACAATGGGAGGTTTGTGTCATCCCTAGTATATATTTTGTATTCGATTAATGTCTTAGTGCAACTTACCTACTATGACAATGACGACAAAGTACTATAACAGTGGAAGGCTTGTGTCTTATCCCTAGTTTATATTTTTTTATGCACCCCATCTTGATTCTATCAACCCATACTAACTGTCTATTCATCTCATTCGCATCTATTTATTGTATAAATATTTTCATTATATATAACTTACTTATTTCTTTACAGTTATCTCTGTAAGAGTAAGAGATTTTTAGACTTCTTCCGCTACCCAAAGATAATTTAATTGCTTTTATATATGGTGGAAAGGAAATTTAAAAACTTTTCGTATTACATAAGTTTTATTTTCAATAAAAATAAAGCACATTATAACAGAGACAAATGTATTTTGATGGGAGTGATAAATTATTTAAAATACATGATTTTGGCGTAGTTTTACAAAGTGGAACCAAACTACATGAATATATTTTGGAACTTTAACCTTGTCTTGATCCTAATAATCTGAAGTGTGTGAATGGTTCTTATTTGTAAAATACGAGCGATGCTTAAGTCAATAAGTACAGCCCTGTCTCAAACATTTTACTTGAAAAAAAAAAACCTAAAAAACTTAGTACCCCTAATAAAATTAAATAGTTTCTAACAAATTTAAAAATAAAACAATAATAATATAAGTTAATTATATATATATATATATATATATATATATATATATATATATATATATATATATATATATATATATATATATATATATATATATATATATATATAATATAATTAAATTATACTTATATAATTATTGTTTTATTATTACAGTATTAGTAATTCGGCCAACTTGTGAGAGCTTACGAATTCAACAAGTTAAACATAATCGAACAAAGCATTTTTTGATATAAACATGAGTGGAATATGTGATATAGCCGATGAATGGTGAAATGTACCGTACTGTAAGCACTAGTCATGTCACATGTGACGTAATAGACAAACGAATTATACATCACGTTGATATGTTATGAGCGCTGTCTGTACAATTCGGAAAACGGCGAAAGTCTTAGTGACCAATATCCAGTAATCGAAATTCGAGTAAAATTAATGACGGTCAGAGTGTGTGGACGCCGAATATAAGTTAACTTGTAGGAAAATATTAATAAAAGATTTTTAAAGAGATATACATTTAAAATTAAATAAATACAGTTAAGGCCAGTCGTGGCTCAGGGGCACAAACTTGCAACTGTAAACGCGATACGTTGTGGGGTCGATTTCTACTCGAGGAAGTGAAATGTTTAATATGTTCTTCTTCCCGATGCAAAGCGCGGCGTTAAGGCCCGCCATTCAACACGTAATGGCTCACTTATGGGAAAAGGGAAGTGTTTTAAGGGAAAAGAGTCCTAACTTTAGTTGCCTAAGTTCCCCCTCTGCCTATTAAAATAATATTCTTATGAGACTTGATTTATGTATAATATAAATATTAACATTTAGATGAAAGTAAAATGTTTGGACATGAGCTGAGTACAGTTAAAGTATAATTTGTGCTTGCGTTTTAACGTTATGATATAATGTGTGTTGTTGTGTAACATCTTTGTCTTTCGAGTAGATATTGCATAAATTACAAAACATTTTGCATCTACCAAGAAAATATGTCACCTACCTTATTTTAAAATAAACGGGGTAGTCAGCTAAAGCACTAGATTAGTATTATTTCAACAATAAGTATAATGGTTCCTACGTTATCTAGGCAACAGCTACAACGCAGTGGACCCTAGGTACTTAAGTTTAAGTTACAGTTGTAAACGTATAAGTTACAGTTAATGTAACATCAATATTGATTGTTTGAGTAGTTTCATTATTAAGCAGTAATAAAGCAACTATGTATTACTTCTAGCATAAATCAATAATAAACAGGCACATAAATTTGTTTCCAAAATTAGGGACACCGGTAACAGAAACAAAAGTTTACAATTTTGTACCTTAAAATATAAATAAGTAACTGTACACTTTACTGTACTAAATGAGTGTAAATACTGCGTGTATTTACACTCATTTAGTACATCAACGATAGTTTCAATGTAACAGAAGAGAACTGCAGTACCCATCTTGTAATTTTAAATGTAAATTTAATCCATGACTTTCATGTGTACTGTATAGCCTAACATTTCGTTTTAACACACAGTCTGTTATAATCTATAATTATTACATTATACAAATATATACCTAAAATATTTATGACTTTTACTTACAATTTATTTCCGTAGGTACCTCTGGTGTTAATAATTGCTATTAAGGAAGGAATAAATCTAAAAAATTGACGCACTATGTGTATTAGGATAATTTAATGATATATAGATATATGTATTTGTATGAAAGTTGATAAGATAAGCATATAGAGCTATCTATATATATCATTTACACTTGAAAAGTTCTTATACATTTTATTGCATACGATATACATATACCTACGTGTCCTCTTTTACATAAAAATAAGACTTTTGCATTGAAATTATTTTAGAGGCAACAACAAAGTATAACTTCAGTTCATGTATTCTTTTTGATTACCTTTTCCATCAAAAATGTCTTGCACTATGACTTTGTGGTATTATTTTCATTACCTTTGTTTCTGCTTCTTACCTTTTTTGTTATTACAGGTTGAGCAGTCAAAGATAATAAAGTCTATTTGGGTAACTAATCCATAAATAAGTTTTGATCTTAAGATGCAACGAGATTGCATAATTAGACAGTGAAATAACTTTTGTTTCTTATGCGTTTCCATCATATGCAAAGATTTCATTGGCAATCTTTAAAGAGGATTGTGAAGGCTTCATTTATTTACTTGTATATTAATATTGTAGTCATACTAACTATATCTATCGATACTTAGGTATATGGATTTTTACGGGTGGTCTTATATCAATTAGCTTCGATGATATTTTGTTATCTATTGCTTTTTATTTCTTCTAAAGCTCACTCATAAAAAGTAAGGCAATTTTTTCCTATTTAAGTATGTTTGTGCTTAACCTACATAATATATTTCTTTCCTAGAATTGGCTAGTCACTTTCACGTACTACGAAATGCAATCACTTTTAAATTTACCTCTCTTTCTAACACTATCCCCAATTTTGGAGGCGACCTTAGTACTATGTGAATACATTTCCAAAACTACGATTACTTTACCATGATAAAGTTAATTTGTTTATAAATCGTTATTGTAAAACTAAAATGTTTAAACTAATCACTCTTCACACTTCTAGACTACACTTAATTTCGAATTTGGTGTTTTACTTTACATAACAGGAATTTTAATAACGTTATAACTTATTTTAATATTTACGAGAATTTGAAGGACAAGTCTGTTCATTTGCAATGTTAACAATTTTATAAAAATAAAGAAAATAAAATTTATGACTTATTTCGCCAAAACTACACTCGTCAAATTAAGTCTCTAAAATATTTTTTTCTAAAATAGCATTTCATGTCAAAATTTTACTTTAAAATATATTAACATCAATGCGCTGTATATACGATTCTACAAACTATATTAATTCAACCTAGTAAATTGTTGTCCAAACATAACGAATCCCCACTAGCTTAACATGTTTACTTAAATAAACGACAAAAAGGTTCGTTGTTAACTTCGATATTATTGCTATCGTTGTTTTATTGCTTGTCAATTTTGATTATATATATATTTTTTTTATCTTTTTTATTATTTATATATATATATATATATATATATATATATATATATATATATATATATATATATATATATATATATATATATATATATACATGAAACAAAATATCTTTAAATCTACATGCGGAATAACAATATGCATTCTGTAGGTATACAATATGTACCTACAACATATTTAAAATTATACAAAAAGCAATACATTTCGATAATGTTGTACAAAAATGGCTCATTTTATTTAATTTAGAATTATTAATATTTTGATCATAATGCTTATTAATCGACTTTTTACTTTGAACCCTTTGATGTTAGCTGTTGCTAAAAATGTCAATAAAATTTTAGAGTATTCTATTATTTTTCTTTTTGACGTTCCAGAAATAATGTTGCTTATACAAAAATTTCTTTGTTTACTTTTTCAAGACACTTTTACTTTAGAAAATATTTATTTAATATATAACATAATTGTTATGTATATTCAAGTTAGCTTATTATAATAGTACATAGATAATGCAACCAAAGTATTACTTTTATATAGTGTCATGTTTACAAAATTTGTTAAAAAGATCGATGTAAAATATAAATATATATATAATAATATGTATGTAAATATTCTTATAATATATATATATATATATATATATATATATATATATATATATATATATATATATATATATATTCCACAATTATTGCTACTCTAAAACTAACGCTTAAGTAACTAAATAAAATTGCTTTCATGGAGTTCTGAAATTAAGCTACCAATAAAACTAGATAAATATTATTAAACGCCTACAATCTATATTGCTTATGTATTGCTAATTTGGACAAACTTACTTGGTATTTATCACTGTATTTGTGTTTATAATTAATTTATAATATTTTAAAATAATTTTAGTATCTTTACTGTGTTGTATGCTTTGGTTGTCTTGTAGGAAGCTTGTAAATTCATAATCATTCAATTAACTGTTCATATATCTACCTCGAAGCGGTTTTATTTTTTATGAACACAAGCTTTCGTAGGAATATACCCAAATACGGAAATCGAGTCCCTAATATTGAATTTTGCGTATATACATTTTTCAATTTTCTAATGGCAGAAAAGAATTATTAACAGGAATCGTCATGTGAGTGCTACACGTGCACTTGCAGATATCTATTAGTTGTATCTATACTGACTAGACGAGATCTGTGTTATTGTGACACCTTTGTAGAATTCAAGCAAAGTAAATATTTTATAAGTTTTATGTATATTTATATTTTTAATGGTACTAAAACAGTTTATTTTATTTATTAACATATTACAGAATTTTTCCCAGGACTAACTGTAATGAAGTTAGTAATTATAAAATATTGAGAATTTTTATTAGATATATATTTTTTTAACTTCAAAGAAAACGTTGGGTTGCACATAATATAAAAAAGCTATATGTATCTACACATACCTACTTATAAATCTTGACATAGGTTCCCGGATAAATTATTTATTAAAATTTGTGCAGTGTGCTGTTTTATATACTTTACTAAACATGAAAACGCAATTATGAAGAATTTAACTATTCTGTATTCTTGTAAATTTACAGGCATGAGCTAATTCATATCCATTCGCAAAGAATAATTATTTCAGTGAGAATATCATCTTCATCAAATAATAGTTTTTGTATAAGTTACTTTCAAAGTTAATTCATAGAAGTGTTTCTTTAGACACGCGGCCTAAATATTTTTCTTGACTATTCTAAATAAGTAATAGTAGAGATTATAATACTACTTCGATAATTGTAAAGAAGGAAGGTATTTTGGTACACCATGAAATATTTACATTAAAATATCGTTATATATTTTGTATATAAATTGGTTTCGTTAATTTCAATATTGCTTACCGTTACTATTTTAGTCTAAAACTCCTACGACTACAATAACGTTAGTATATAAATATTTGAATAAAATATCTTGATTAAGATTTATTTTAAAAGCCAAATTTTATCATCTACAAAGACGAAGGAGACTAGATGCATAGTATTATAAGAATAAATTGAAAGATTATTTAGGAGTACAAACACTAGGTACTATAATATTGGGTTAGATTTTACATAGATATGAAAAGCTACCAGGAAAGGACAAGAAATTTGGTAGAACATAGAAGTGAAACGTTGTCTAAAAATTTTTTAACTTTTGAAAAAAATATCACACTATTAATTACATAATATTCGATGTTAATTTCGTTTTATTAATTTTTCATTCTATAAAGTACTTGAAGCACCAATATCTACCAAATATTAATAAACGATGAATATAAACTACGTAAATTCTATCATAATATTGCTTATACATTAACATTATATTGCTTTTAAACGCGCAACCCTTGTCTGGTCAAGCTTTGTATAAATAAAATTATTACTTATCAATAAGAAAAAAGTTCAATATATAATAATATATTTATGGCACTACGTTTGGATTAAATAGAGGGAAAAATGTATAATAAAGTAGAAACCACGTTTTGTATTGACACATTGTAATATGGAGACAATAGGGAAGTTGTGTTTGCCTTTAAATTATAACTGAATGTTTATTGCTGTCAGCGTCTTGATGATCATAAAAAATATAAGTAAATCTAGTCGTTGAAATATTTTAACATACAGGAACTTTTTTTTAATAAAGGACTTTATAATTGACAGGGTTAAATCAAAATCACTGACAAAGAATTGACTCGCGAGGCTTCAACTAATACGCTACGGGTGACATCGACGACACAGATGGAGAATCACAAATATTAGAGTTGTTATTTTACAGTGTTTTCAAGCCCGCTGCGTAGCCGATGTGACATTTCTACGAGAGCTACGTAACGCTACGAGGATAGGATAAGTCTGCTGTGCTACATTATTATTGCTTTTCGAATACCCATTTCTTCCAAGCACCTCGTGCTCGCTTTCTTATTTTATTGTTTATTCTACCTTAATTTAAATTAGTTTATTGCCAGTCACCTTCGACTTGACACTAATAACACACTCAATCTAAAGGCATGCTCGCTGAGTGACGCGGCGAAGCCCGTCTCTTACAGCCGTCGTTCGCGCCGTCGCCCGTCCATAACCAATTATTACGTCTCCAACTATTTAGGTACTTATAAACTTTATTGAATTATTATATTATACTATATAAATGTATAACTATCATATACTATATAATCATTTCACTAATGACCGCAAAAAAACCTTTAAATAATTTTTCGTATTAAAACTGAGAAATTTGTTCCAATTGAATAGGAGAATATTATAATCTGGAGTGCGAAGTGAAATGCACTGGATAAAAAAGCTGTGAGGTGCGGCTTAGGGCGGCTCAGGGCGCGCTGTCTGTTAAGGCACTGTAGCGGGCGGCGGCGCACGGCGATAGTGCGGCGGCGTGTGCGGAGCTTCGGACGGAAAATTTTGGCAAGTTCCTCACCGAGGCGAACGTCGCAATCGCCTACGTTCGTTAACAAACTCGGAGTTTGGCTCTCGCATTTTCATGTTCACCTTACATGCTATTACAATCTAACCTACTACGCGGTTTGTAAAAATCACCTACAAAAGATATTAGTTTCATTCGTATTTCGTAACTTCTATGTATATAAGGGTATATTTTATCGACATATATATACATAATTCAATATTAACCTTATTAGGACGTTTATCGCTACGGCCTATCGCCGCGTCTGCGGCGCTACGGGGTCGTACATGATTCGTTGTTTGCGAAACGTTGCTCGAATGCGGCACGACTACGCTGACCGATGCTCTCACACTGATCGCGGTCGTGCGCCTCTACTTATTTTAGAATTTGTATATTTATATTAATTATACTAGTGAACTAAATTCATATTAATACTTTTAAGTTAATAAGTAAATCTTACAACAGAGTTTACGGTCCCTGGTTGCTTGCTGTTCTGTTGCGCGTTAGTCGGACGCAGGTGCGGGCGTATCGGGAGGCGGCGATTCACCGTCGCGAACACAAGCCGATTCTTGATGTTTATTGAGGTAGCTCTTGAGGGCAAAAGTTTTATGACAACGCAGACATTCAAAATTTTTATCAGCTGAGTGAGTTTGCATGTGCGCGCGTAAGTTGGAGCGATCAGCGAACGCCTTACCGCAGTGTGCGCATCCATACGGCTTCTCGCCCGTGTGGGACCGGAGGTGGCCTTGCAGCAGCCACGGCCTTGAGAACAGCTTGCCGCACACGCCGCATACATGTGACAGCTGATGCGTGAGTACGTGCATAGCTAGCGCCGGCATCGACACGTACGCCTTGCCGCACTCACCGCAACGTTTGGCCGCCACGGAATCCAGGCTGCGGTGCGTTTGTTTATGTCGCGATAGATTTGAGGACGTGGCGTATCGTTTGCCACATTCGCTACAAGTATATTTAGATTTTTGTTCTGGTTGCTGGGCGCTCTCGATCGGGGCGTTGGCGTAGTTTCGGCGCTTAGACCGACCGTCGCTTACGAAAAACGCATCGTAGGTATAGGCAATGGTCTCCTTCGGTCGTTCCGCGTTTTGCTCTTGTGAAGACTCGGGTGGAGGAGGCGTAGGCTCAGCTGGTGGCGCAGGATCATTCCGCGGTGGTGTTGTTAGAAAAACAGCGTGTTGGCTCAAGTCAAGTATAGCATGCGCCGCATTGAGGTCCTCTTCAGCGCGATGTAAATAAGCGCGATCCCCGAGGCAGTAGGGACGATAAATGTCCTTCTTCTTTGGCGGTAGAGATAGAAGAGTGCCCGTGCTGGAGTAGCACAACGAATTGGACTTGCCGCTCGCCGGTGGCGGAGGAGAGGAGACAGGCGAAGATTGGAGTTGTTGCACTTGGAGAAAAGGCGGATCTGTCGAGTCGGAGGCGGAAAGATGGAGAAGTGCATAGGAAAGAGGCTGAGTCGCCGGCTGAGATGGGCCGGGTGGAGCCGGGCTCACCTCACTTGGAAGTTGAGCGGTGAATTGTGTGGAAGGCTGCTCCTCTGTGTAACCTGCACAAATAAAATTTTATACGTCATTTTTTATACTTAAATTTGAATGATGTTTTAAAAAAGTATTAGTACTATAAGTTATTGGTTTAGTATGTTTGTATAAAAGTATATATAATGTATGAGCCTTCAGTATAAAGGGTATCATGTCGCAATAGCGTTCAGATATTACGACTATGACTATTCAGATAATATGCCAAAAGCGTTTCGCCGTATAAGCATGGGAAAGCAACATAGTTTGTGATTTTAATGGGATTGTACTACTTTTTGCCCCAAAAAACGACTCGTCACACTTTTTGTCTCTTATTCTTATATCTTACAACCCTTAGAGTTAAAGTTTATTTTCTCGGTATTTATTGAAGAATCGATGAAACGAAGACTTTTATAACATTTAAAGTAAAGGCTTCTTTTGACTTATTATAATACTTTATTTTCAGATATTTTGGTTTATTATACATTATTAAAAATTAAAAACTTACTTTTTGAGTGTGTGTATTTACATACCACTCTGTAAATCGACACCTACGAAAGTTTTATATATGCTATAAATTTAAAAATCAAAGTAATGTTATTAAAATAATATAAAATATCATGAGTACATACAAGGCAATGCAACTTTCCATAGCTTATATGGCTTGAGTCTTTGTTTGTTTGAAATGGCCGTTGTTAACATGATAAATTGTAACAATTCATCATTTTAATAGTCTATTTCATTTGAATTTTAAACTTAATTTATAAACATTGTTTCAGCTGTTACTTGTAATGTATGAAAAAGGATCATTTTTTATTATTTGTACACAATTGAAGTACCCTTCAACTCGAGTCTAAATGGCAGCGTTCGTGGAATATAGCACCCGACAACGGCGATCGATGTTTCGTTTTAATTAATCAAATACTAGAAGAAAATCAAGATATGCCAGTCAGTTTATTTAAAGGGAACGCGAAGTTAACTAGTTGCAAAATCAATTTACAGAAGAACAATTGACGCACTTTGAGCTCAGCTACAAAACTAACTTAAAATAACTTGCTAGTAGATCTTGATAGTTTACCGATACGTATATTTAACAATCATTCAAATTATTTTTGAAAAAAAAAAAACCATGAGATCTCATGTAAAGCTAAGTTTCTAGCTAAAAAAGCTTCTGACTTCATAAAACTTTGTCAAAATTAGCTTGGCTGTTTTTCTACGCTTTTTTATGAATAATTCCAGTGAGCCCACATGATGCTAGTAAATAACTAAGCCACTGCTAATACCACTACTACTGTTAAAGTATTTTAGCTAAGGTTTGCTTAAGGGCTTTAAGTTCAATAGGACTTGAAGAGTTAAGGTGCTACCAAGTGGCGGTGTCGGCCCGTGCAAGTTATCTCGTTACACATTTTACTTGAAAAAATGTAAGCAATTATATTTACTCAGCTTCACGGTGTATCCCACACAATAATATTTCTGCCAATCAAAATCATTAATTAGTACTACTAACCAAATGTGTTTGTCTGTGGAACTATTTATGGAATACTGTAAAATAGAATTGTATTTATTACGAAATCTGTTATCTGTTACGGCTATTTAATGTCGATTGAATTAATGATTATTACGATAATAATGTGTTAATTAAACTAATTAAGGAAGCGACCAATTCAAGAGTGGCACAAGCATACCAATGTAAACGTCGTTGATTCGATTCATAATCACTCGCGCTGGGTTGCACTGGGTTTCGCTACTTGACACGCAATGGCAGAAAATAAGGAACGTAAATGTTTCAATGGGAATGGACTGCCTTAACATTAGATTCCCAGGTTCCCTTTGCCTACCTTGTTATGTGCTGGATATAACGTGATGCTAAAGAGAGAAAAACACAGAACTCGGCACTCACGCTGGACCCCCAACCTTTTGTCCGACCGACCGATCTTGACCCTCATTTCACAATAATATTTTTGCTATTGATATTTGGTCAAAGATCGCGTCTCACCAAGTCTACTATTTTTTTAATATAGCCTTATGAATTATAATTCCAATATCCTCAAAAAATATTATTTCTTTTTATTTTTTTATGGAAAAGATAAGGCAAAATAGCGTACAGGTCACCTAACAAATGTGATAAACACCACCGACGACCCCGTGTACGGAGGTACACCTGCTATATACGTGCGTTGGTGACCTTTATGATGGAGGTAGACATGCGTTTTGAAGGTACCCATGTCGTATTGACTTGGATATACTCCCGCTAAGAAGGGAGATCCTATAAAACCTATCCTATGGAGTGTTACGAATCTAGATGGTAATATGTCAGTATGTATATAAAGATGCAGTAAATGAGAGTAGTACTCAAATAGTTCGAAAAATATTGGATACGTTAATTTAGAAAAAAAATTCCGTATTCTATACAATTATTAAAATTAACCTTCTATAAATCCCTGTTTTTAAAAAGATTGTCTATTAATTTTTGATTTTTAATCGTTGATGACCGTTTCTTCCATCTTTATCATTTCAACAATGTCGTCAGATTTATATACATATAAAAAAGCGTTGACAGTTTGTATGAAACTTGTTAATTATTGTAACGTTATTTACTAGGAATGTTAAGGTTTGCATAGGTATTCTTTTTGGACATAAGTGTTATCTAAGACAATGATTTTGCCAGATTCAATCCCTAAGGGTGCTTTTAAGGCGTTAATCGCTTGTATGAGACTTTGTTACTGTTTCAAATTTTATGTAGGCATTTTTGGGATGTACGTTCTACCTAAAACGGGATTTCGCGAAAGTGTTTTGGGGTTCACAGTTCGAATGAAAGTTCGCTATTACAAACGCTAGGATTTTTAAATGTTGCATAAGTATTAGTTTAGGGACGTACGTTCTACTTATACGCGATTTTGCGTTTATAGGTTTGATTATTTGTATGATAGTTCGTTGCTACAAGTGTTAGAGGTCTCAAATTTTGTATTGGGGTGCTTTTTAATTTTTCATCTCGAACTAGATTTTATTTGTAAAATTACTCAACCGAGTATCGTAAACTTTATATATACATTTTTACAGGTAATAAAAAGAATGGGATACTTTTTATTTTAAAAAATACTTTAGCTTGCATTGATTGTTTAAAAAAATGTTGCGACGTAGAATAAGTATGCTTCAGTTCTGAATTTTGGTATATTAAATAAGTATTCATATAGTCCAATAGGGCGAAACCGCACTGATCTTCTAGTAAGCTTCATCTAAATCAGTTCAGTATTTTTTGCGTATTTACTGAACCGATGAGGGTGTATACCTCACAAATTTTCACATTTATAATATTTTATTTATATATAATACTAACGACCTGCCTACGACTTCGCACGCTGGAAAATTCTATTTTATTTACCAATTACGGTTTTGCTGTTTCTGAGATTAGCGGGTAGAACCCATGGACAGATAAAAAGACAATAAATATCTTTCATATACGGATAATGATCAGTTACATATTTATTATTTATATAGATTATAGCTACACGCTGCGCGATATTGGCTTTAAAATAATAATGAATGTAGATATTAGAACACAAAAATAATTTAAATTAGTATATAACTAATTCTATAGTCCAAGCGGATGAAGCCGCAGGCGTGTCGTTAGTTCCTATATAAGTAGTGCATTATATAAAGACATTTTCAAAGTGAAAATATTTTTGTTTTCTTGTGTTGCGTAAAGTTGGGCGCTTTAGAATAAAATCACAAGCATAAGAATGACTGCCAGTCTATTCTTGAAATAAATTTCCACGAATGTGAGAAGGGCAAGCCTTCTCATATTCGTTTCCCGACGCGCCAACTTACTGGTGGTTTAAAAATATTTTTAAGTTTCTATCTAAATATTTTTAATATATTTAAGGCTGTTGCTGGTTCAAATTATTGTTTAATACCAGGGTGCATATTATTTTACGAAACAATTAACATTGCGTCATGACATAAAAAGAGTATATACTTATTTTCTATTATTTACAAAGAGAAGAAAAGTATATATTTTTGGCAAATTACACATCTTTATTTATTTTAAAAATAACCGATAACTGACTACATACATACATAGACGATGTATTTTAAAAAATGTTATAGGGGACGTTTATTAATGTAATAGCAACAAAATAGTGATTTTTAAAATTTTGTTCAGCTTGCCTGGGTGTCAGCTTATCTGTGTACGCGCTTATCTCAGAAACGACTAGCTAGATTTGAACGTAGTTTTCACTATGATATTATATTTTTTCCGTTCATTATATTATATTTTTTCCGTGCCGTTCTTCTACATTTTAAAGGTTTGGTATTCAATACAATATATATATATATATATATATATATATATATATATATATATATATATATATGTATATATATATATATATATATATATATATATATATATATATATATGTATATACATACACAGTAAATGTGAAAATTAATGATTGAGACACTTGTAAAAGGGAATCGACTCGTTTGTTGTAATGTAATTTATCACTTAAAGCAAAAGGCTAAAAACAAAAGTATAGATGGTAAACCCATTTTCATTTATGGCATTGATATAAAACAAACATAACAAAATCAACGCTTAGCGTGCCAACTGTGTGCCGCAGATACAATAGTAAAAACAAAACCTGGACAGTGGGATGAGCGAAGGGGTACGCCGCATTGCACCAGTTGAATCTCGACCCCTGAGCACCCCAAGGGTGTTCCCCCTCCGCCGCATTCTCTCGGGACTCCTACTGGTACTTGTTGACGTACGCTCATGGAGAATAGTGAAGCTTACAACTTAGATTTTGAGAAAAACTAAAGATTGTCTAATAATATTGAGGAAATTTGCACTTTGGATCAAAATGTGCTATTTTGACCGCTTATTTTAAATGTATACATAATTTTTAACACTGTTTTATTCTACTTAGTAATAAATATTAAATATTGAAAAAATTACAACTTAATGAAATTAAATAATGAAGACAATTTTATTTTATTTAGTAATAAATATTTAACTTTTTTTTTCTATATTATTTATTTTTGTATTACTATAGATTTAATAATTTTAGTGTAATATGATTAAAACATATAAAAATGGTGATTTCATTTTGTTTTTGTGGTGTAAAATAAGCAATGTCGAAATTTAGGTCAGGCAAGCCCGGAGTTCTGTCGCATATATACAAAGCTATTACACAGTTGTTCTGAAACCTCGGCCTTCATATGACCTCATATGGTATCCCACGTATCTCTCCGCTCGTCTTAATCTTTGAAATAATATACACATTAATTTCCCAACATTAAGACAATTTTTATTGATCGATGTATACTTTGCGGCGCAAGATTTACGTTCACCTATCATCATTGAAATTTCTAGCGTCTGACCTTTGCAGATCTTTAATTTTTACATGTCAATTTGATGTACCTGTCACTTGTGTGACATCTTTCTTTTTTATGTCAATAGAATATACCTATCACGCTAAATGTTTGTGTGACATTTTATAATTTACTGTAGTTTAGCTGAACTATTGGGGTCCTACATCAGATGTCCTTGAATTTTTAAATGTCAATATACAACAAAAAGGTTTTATTAAAATCAGAAAATGAGTATATAAGCAAACAGACAGACAGATAAAAATATCAACAGACAGAAAAAATAAAAAAGTCAAGTGTATGTTGGTCTCTCCGCCCAGGGTTCCGTATCAATTTCAGAATTATAGGTAAATGAAACAAACAACTTATAAAATTAGACCAATTTTAGATTGTGGGAATATGCCAGCGTTGTCACTTTTTATCCATAGGAAAGGCAAGATTTTTAAACGACTTAAGACATAGTAAAAAACGGAATTCGTTTCCAAAAACGGCGCTTAAAAAATATATATAAGAATAGTTTTTATTACTGATGCATTTATTTTGTGATAGATGGAAATATAGAATCTTTTTTAAACTGAAAAACATAACTATATTTTTATAGCAATAAACGTGTAGTTTACACTTCACCCTAAGATTAAGTTGAGTCTCTATAATTCATACATCTGAAATCGTTAGTACCTTATTCAGAGTTAATTTCTGAAGTTTTCGAAACAGCCAAGCCATACATTTTTACTGATATGTAGAATTTGTGAAGTGTGGGTCGGTAGAGTTAGACCATGTAGATTCAGAAGCTTGGCTCTACATGAGATCTGATATCTTTTTCGCAGGGCAAACCTTATGTGGTCGTCTTGGCAACATTTTACATGAAATGTTTTAGGGTGGATTTCAGTTCTTTTTGTAAGTTGCAAGGGAGTGTTTTTAGTGTTTATTCTTTTCTTCTTTTTTAGGGATGTATTTAAAGAAATACATCCTAGTCCTGTCAATAAAATTAAATTATTCTTATAAAACTCTTCTTGCATACCTACATTACTTACTTATAATTACAGATAAAAGAAGTTATAGTTATTATTATCAGTCTAGTATTGAAGAATTTGATTAATAAGGTGTCTTTTCGTATACTGAACTTTATTTAAACATATAAAAATGCTGATTTCATTATTTCTAACCAAATTTCAGTTTTCTAGTACTTCAGGAAGTACCCTCACATTTTGAAGTCTTATATGAACGTCCATCCTCCTATTTTAGGGGATGGGGGGCGAAAGTTATGTTTATGATTTTTTTTGTTGTATACTAAATTAAGATTACATACCAAATTTCAGCTTTCTAACATTTCAGGAAGTAGCCACATTTGGATGATTATCAGTGTTTCAGTGACGAAATCGATGTATTTTAGATATCAATAAAGTCTAAAGTATTCGTTGAGCTATTCAATTGAGATTTTGTATGTTTAATCAGTCTATTCTTGACATCAAATCTTGAGAATATGAATTGTCTACTACATCAAACACGAACTCTATGAGGGTTCAAAAAAACGACGAAACAATTCGAGAAAAGGTGTAGTGCCCTTGCGCTTCGCTTGGTTCGTTTTTGCAGGGCACTGCCGTGCCCCCAGATTTTATTAACTGATAAATATATTTTATTACTAATAAAGATAATAATGTATTTTAATAAGTTAAGATAATTTTTCTCGATACAAAGCAAAATATGGTAGAGTAAGCTGTAGAGCGCGCCAAAATTTACAAAAACGATAATCGATTTTCAATTTGTACAATAGTATAAGGCTATAATAAAAATTTTAGAACTTGGCCTTGTTTGGGGTCCATTAATCGTAGGCTCTGTTACAAAGAAAAAAGCGATCTGAGCCCTGTACTGATAGATGTAATTTATTGCTCTTGAGCTTTCTATTACACCCGATAAAGTACCATTGTCATTAAATGGAACTAACAATTTCGAATCCACAGCTATTTGGTAAAAATGTTATTGAAAATCATATTAGAAAATAAGAATAGAAAAGGCTTTTCTTTAGACACGAGTATTGTTACTTTAAACTTATTATATACACATTATATATATTGGAAATAAATTTTATATTATGAGACAGAAAGAGACATAAACGAACGAGCACTAACTACTCAACGACGATAGTTCAGCAAATTAATATTGTTGTAATAAGCTTTAATACATCTTAGACCTACGAATATAAATAAGAAAATTAATTTTTAAATAGAAATTATAATTTTGTAATTTGTAAAATTTGAAGTAAAGATGATTATAAGATTTAAAACGATGAACTTAATGTTTTTAAAGGATAAATATGAAATGTAAAGTCGCGATTTTGTAATGTGAAGGTAAAAAGTATAAAATTAATATTTTGTTTTGCGTTATGAATTTTAAAACATTTGTAGACATAACATATGACAACATATATGTATTAAGACTATAAAGAATCATAATTGGGGTTTCAAATCTACAATATGTGTTTTGGATAGAAAACTTTACCTCTAGTAATTGCGTCCCAGCAAAAAGGGCCAATAAGACGTTCTCAGACAACGCGACTGCTGAGTGCGGAAATGCGGCGCCCTGGACATTATTACCTAATAATTATGACTTATACTTTAAATTTAAAATTGCAATGAAATGTTCTTGAACTTTAGAGCTACGAAAGCACTGCGTAAACAACGATGTTTCTCCCTTAAAAATTTGAGCAAAATATAGGCTAGTTATTATCACGGTTTACCGCGGGATCGGGATTTATATGGGAAAAGCGCGTTCGACAAATATGTGTCAGGTTATTACTTATAGTTTATGATATAATCAAACATTTTTCTAAATAACATAACAAATTCTGCGAGCGAGATCAAATACAATGTAATAATATTGGATCGAGGTTTTTGTACGAGAAGCCCTTATTTATTTATTGCAATACATATTTCAGTTCTCTTGAAATATTAATTGTGATTTAATTATGATTTCATTAATTTTTATAAAAGTTTATTCAATGCTATCACACTGCGGCCTATTCTGTCCACGAAACAATTTTGACAGGTCAAAATACAAAACCAAACTAAAAAAACTGTACAAAAGCCTATACGTATAAAAAAAACTTTATAAAAGCCTATATGCGCTTTCAAGTTTTTTCCTAAAAAGGCGATATATTTGATACTGGAACTGATCCATGAGAACATGTTGTTTGTACCTATACTCATATGCACTCAAAATGGATTGAAGGAATAAATTAACATTTATATAAGTTCAAATGTAAATATTCTTTATTTAATAAACTTCTACAAGAACTTTTTGTAGAACGAACATAAAGTTGCTAGCGGCTCTAAAGCAATTCTGATGAAAGAAACTTGCAAGAAACTAAATGACACTGATTTCAATTTTTGATGGTTATAATTTTGTCTAATATAATAGTTGCTATATAAATATATTGAATCTTTTGAATATAATTACTTCACGCTGCATAGGAGTGATCCTGGGTCTAAGGAGTCTTAATGAGACACTCTGTTCTCATTAAGACTTGTCTCGAAAAATTCGTTTCGAAATTCGATTCGACTTTTCGAGGCATTGCGTGTTGAGTGGCGTAACTCAAAGTTACCAGGGCGAAATGAAAATATTAAATACTTCTCCCAAATGGGAATCGATCCACAACCGTTGCTTACAGTCAAATCGTTTACAAAGACTTGCTTGTGCCTGCTCCTGCGCGACTACGACCTCAAACTTTAATTTCTTTCAAAGACTATTATTTATATAATCACAGTCATTTATATGAAAATATTTTGCTATTTTTTTATAAATGCATAGTATTCGCGATAATCATGGTAAAATTTATACCAAGATTTCTTGTGAGATTTTTAGAATTAAGATAATTTATATTTTTATAACAATTTCTGAAAAAGTAAGCGATTGTAAAATATAGATGCACGTATATTCGTTATTTCTTCAGCTTCACATTGTTTCCCACACATGGCAGGGTAGACTTTCGAAGCTAGTGATACACTCCATTCTGTTCCCATTTTCCGCCAAATTTAAGGCATTGCCTGTTGAGTGGCGGAATTCAACGCTGCGCTTTGCCTTGTCACCAGAGCTAAGAAATGATAATATTAAATATTTCATTTCCTCGAGTGAAGATCGAACCCGTCGCGTTTGCAGTCACACGCTTGGGACGCCTGCACTATTTAATTTTTTCGAACAATATACTTATGGAAACTTGGATCTTCGCAACTTTATAATTATTGTATTTGAACGCAATCAAGCATCTACACTGACAACTGAAAGAAAACTTTAAAATTGCGCAATGCGTTATGCGGGAGCAATCAATACGCATCAAATTAAGGGCTGCCTTCGGAACTAAATCAGCCCTCGGTAATTGGCTACATGCGGCGTGGACCAGAAAATCAATAAGTGACCCTTGTTTCATGGTTCGCTACCCAACCCCGTTACTGCAGCTTTGTTAAGTAAACTCATTAAATTTTTAATAAATTCAAAGAAAACACATTAATATGAGTAAAACATTATGTATACTGTGTCTTTTTAAAACTATCTTTTCCACGTTTCTATCTTAACAAGTAGCAGTGTGTATCAGGTTTACTAAAAAACTGAATTAAAGAGCAGTAGTTTTTACTTAGTATATCAAGTTTAATCAATATCTACATAAATAATAGATCTGTAACTGATGACTGTCTGTACATCTTCTATGTATATATTAAAAAAATATAGCGTATCTTTATTATCATTAAATAAGGCTCAAAATAGGGACTTTTAAAATTTTTGTCTGTTTATCTGCGTATTTGTGTGTGCTAATCATAAAAATTGCTACTAAATTCAAATGTAGTTTTCTTTTATAGTTTGGCAACCTTTACTCAACATGTACCTAGTGTTTGTTTTATTTCAATAGGTTAAATAAAAAAGTATGTCAATTAAAAATATTTAGTGCTTAAATTATTAAATTGCTACAAAATTTTTATTCATTTAGCTGAAATTTTAATTATCAATGTGAGACATTGTCTTAAAAATGATAATGTTATGAGAATAATTGGCATTAGTCAATAATTTTCAATTGGGCGAAGCGAACGGGTCGCTAATTTTATGGTTTTATTTGATACTGAATTAAAATAATAATATTTTTTGTAAGTATTGACATTATATAAAAAAATAGAAACAAGCAGTGGTAAAAAGTGACCAATAAAATTAATATTTTAAAAGTTGCCTTAAATCTCGCTTTATACAATATATATTAGATTTTGTTTAGTTAGATTAACGATGTATACTATATATATTAGAATAGCCAGTAGCAACGATAGTGTTAATATATTTAACTTTCCGACTATCTTTCACACCAACGCTACGGTTTGTCTTTGTAACAGAAAAGAAAGGAAAATAATTCATTTCCTCTAGCGGGAATTGAATCTACGCCCGTAGCATGAAATCAAAATATTATTTGTAATTTTATACGGTCCTTGATTAATTCAGCCGAGAATATATAGATACAATCAATATAAACTTCGACTGTAAGCATTTTGTTTGATAGAGTTTCAAAAGTCTAAAAATAAAACAGAAGAAGAAATCGCATTTGGGACATTTTTTATTTCGACTTTATATCAGTGATATGTGGATTTAAACAAAATGTCCATGTATATGGTTTAAGTAGCGGCAAATGAGGTTAATTGCCACCGATAGCGCGTCGTATCGGCAGTGTATAATGGAATAATAGAACCTCTTATGTAACTGTAGCTTATTGCGACGTATATAGAGTTGATGCATTCAAGAATTAAAACTGAGGTAAGTAGAAAAGACTTCTAAATTTTAAATGAAGGCCGAGTAAAATTAAAAGTACAATTAGATACACAGTGCAACGCGTGTGCAACATAATGCAAACGAATTACATATAAAGTAAATTCATAAAACATTTTGAAAAAACAATTTTCTAAAATAAAATATAAATTCACTCTGCACACTAATGTTATCAATTTCAGTATAAATGCACTGACGCGTCGAAAATGCGATACGACTTTCCTTTTCAAGGAAAAGGCTTAGTGCCTCGCTGCCTCCGCTACTACGACCTGTTCTGTCAATCGGAAGCATGTAGGTCGGCTGAAAGCAACTACTCGAGAAGAAGCTTTTTGCTTCACTGAACAAATGTGAACTCAATATGTTCTTTAAGCTATAGCAGCGGTTGACATAATGTCGATGCGAATTTTAAAATTCAATAAAGTAAAACACAAATATAAAAAAGTATCATCATAGTGATGTAATAGTTAAGAGACACAATTATTGATTAATAACATAATATTTAATTAGTACTGTGATTTTGTTGATCATTTGTGTAAATAAATCTCTGAAAAAATAGCTTTCAATTTTATAATACAAAACAGGTACAGTGGAATTGAAAACATTCATTTGATTAAAATTCATTTCCTCTTCTACACAAACTTAATGTATTAATTAATTTAATACATTTAATTAAATCATTATTAAAATAAATTTACCATCTTAAACCATAGTACATTACTTATAATTAAATATTGTGGCACATTTCTTAATTGTAATATGTAATTAGTGTGCTTTTCAAAAACTTTCTGTAGGCATTTTTTTAATTAATTTGTTAGTAAAACGTCGCAGGGATTTTTTGGAAGAATGAATTTGGCGGGCTAAACATATATACTAATTGTATGGATAGTAAGTGAAATGCGATGAAATAAATTTCCTGTCAACATGTACTATAAATGGTACGATCATTAATATATACGTTTGGAAAGCACTTAATTTTTTATTAAAAGTACTATTGGAGTTTTTTCCTTTGTCTATTGTTTAGTGTATTTTTTACTGTCAGTTCAGTTCAGTTCTTTAATTATGGCGTTCCGAGTGTGCCAGTTAAGCACAGAATCACTTCGCCAATGTCACGTTGAGCACAGAATCACTTCGCCAATGTCACGTTTTTTAGTGTCTCTGTTTTTTAACCAGTTAACATGCCTACCATTTCCTGTCAACATGTACTATAAATGTTCGTTCTAACTTCTACCCTCGTTTTTATTAATTGAAAAGTTATAATCTTCCTTTTATAATTTTAAAAATATACTTCCTCTATTTTATAGTAGAAATGTGCAATTAATAAAATATTACTTAACTTTCGACATATTTACAGAAATGTTCATGTATTTTCCTACCTATATATTGTTTTTGCAAAAATAAAACTGTTTAATTTGATATAAATAAAACTGTTTAGAAATATACTTAACTGACTTCAAAAACCTTTCGAAGGCCTACTGATTGCTAATAACAATCATTTGTATTTAATGTATTACAATAAATAACAACGTAAGCTACCTAGTATATTTAAATATTATTTTCTTATTTAATAAATTTCTTTAATGTGGTTGCAATAATGGCAAACTCTAGACAAAAACTTCAGTTAGCGGCAAATATCAGAGGCAATAACTAATCTCATTTTTTATAAGAATTTAACTACAATAATATTAAGTTCAAGCCTATCACTATACTAGACAATAGATTGGTATGTGTGCACAAAGTGTCCTAAATTTAACCTTAATATTGTTATTTTATGTTTTTAGGTTTTTTTAAAGTCACTTCGTAAATATTTTTTCTTAATCTTCATATAATGTGATTTGAGAGCATAAAGTAGACATACTCGAATATCTTAATAAATTAGAGCGTATCGATTACGTTATTTTAGTTCGTCATCTCATTTTAATTCAGTAATTAAAATTGCTAGCTACCGTCTTCATATGTATTGAAGCTTAGTCATCAAATTGGTAAATCATGTGTGTATAAATCAGTGCATAAATCTTTTGATTTCTGCGACTGCTATGATATATAGTTTTGTATGCATATACGTAAGATTTGATAAGTGAGAGAATGAAGACTCAAATAAATTCATTGGTTTAATAATTAATTATATTTAAAGTAATTTGTAGTAATTATAAAGGTATATTTATATAAGTGGGAACGTGTCAATCAGACTGTGGCTGGGGATATTATGGGGGCGATGACAATTATTTTCTAATGAACATATTACACGATGGACATAAGTGGAACCACTTACTTTGTAATTATATATTACTAATGGAACATAGCGGATTCCTTCGCTTGAATTATACGAATATTTATTTAATATTATATAAATATATTTTTGAAAAATGATAAATTATCTTAGTATGATTATTGATACTGTTACGCAAAAAATCATATAATAATCTTATCTTTCAATGTTACACCCCTAAATATCCCTACAGCTGCTACAGATATCAGCCCTAACAAACAAAAACACATATAAACATTTTTTTTAAATCGTTGTTCGTGTTCAATAATGTAGATAACAATATTCACTTGGAAAAACATGGATATTATGAAATCATAGACACTTCTCAATTTCATTATCATATATAGAATATACAAATAGGGTATAGAATAATTGTAAAGATGTATAGAAATAGTTATAACAAATTTACCTCTATTCGAGTAGTGGTAGTTAAATATACGTTTAGAAACGCTCAGACAAACAGATAAAAAATAAAAAAAAAAATATTGTGGACAAAAATAATATGGCAAAAATAATATGGGTCAACAAATAAATATTTGGATATAAGATTTTTTTATAATACGTCTTCCATGTACAAAAAACAGTGATCAGTCGCAGATTTATTATAAGTAAATAAACTGTAATATCTTCTAAAATGGTAGTTCGCTGTCACCGATTGATATTGAAACTTTTAAAGGTGAACAATTCTGTCATCTATGGAATTTCTCGAGTGTCTCGTTGTTTTGACCATTTTTTATTTTTTCCACCTCTATGTTTTATCGTTACATATTAGCCTATAGCCTTCCTCGATAAATGGGCTATTTATTGCGGAAAAAACTTCTCAATTAAAACCAGTGCTTGCTGAGATAAACACATTAACCAAAGATAGAAACAAACAAACTCTAGCTTTATTAATATAGATAGATAGAAAAGTGTGTGATTTATGTTTTTGTTATCAAAATATTTTATTAGTTTGCCATTGCATGTTTTTATTACATTGGTATACTAGTAACTATAACTGAAGCAGACAGGATTTATTGCAAATTATTGGGAGCTATTACGGTTAGATATGACGTTCCTTTTAGGTTTCACGGACTCAGTTCATCGTGAATGTTGATTTTTCTTTTTTATTATATATTTTTATGTGCTTTTAGCACATAAAAATATAATGTAATTATTCAATTTAGAGTGTTTGTGTTATCATTTTAATAAATATTTAGCTCCAAGCTTTATGTTCCGCACTATATCCAGACGCTAGGAGCTCTTCATACACTGCCTTTGGGGACTCCTCATACTTATTGGACGCTTCCGTCATTCAATATCATTGGCAATTTGTTTACTGACGTCTTTCCTCAATCTCCTATCACTGATTTTTGGTACATATTTTTATATTATTTTTCTTTGATTACATTCTCTCGAGGTGCTCAAATTACATAATAACGGTCCTTTTTATTTATAATATAATACCCTTACTTGTAGTGCTACTCTATATGTCTCTTCATTGTGGAATCGATCAGCTAAATTAACTTGCATCTCCTAAGTATTCATCTTTCTATCATTCTTCTTTTATAAAACCAGCAATACATTATGTACGGCAAAACATGCTTCTATGTCGACGTTTTACCATCTCATCGTTAAACTCTGTTACCAGAACAATTTGCCATTCCAAATACATTTCGTGTCTTCCGTTCCTACATAACATTTAAACATCCCACATAAATCTTCATTCACTTGTTCTAAAATAAACTAACAATAAATTAGAATATTAATTATACTAACGATAAATTATAATATATCTTAACTGCCTCTCTTTAAGGTTTGAGAAATGTCACAAAAATTGTAGAAATATTGTGTTCATGGGAAAAAAATAATAAGCTACATCGCATGCGCATAGCGTTACAATTGCTTTTTTATAAAAATTAAATTCGCAATTCAATATACTTGCAATCGCAGTTAACAAAGCTTATGGAAAATATATATAACAATGGTAAACGGTTTTAAGAAAAGTTGATGGTTTTAAAGTAAAGTAAGTAAATTAAATATTTTACAACTCTAGTCCTGTCTATTTTACTTGAACTTCTAAACAACAACGGCACCAACGTGTTAACTGTTTCGATATGATATTTTGTCTGTTACGACATTGCTTTGGCTTCATTTCTTCTAATAATATACATGGCAAACTGATATTCCTTTTATATTATTGATATACATGTATATGTGTAAAGCATATATATAGATAGATGCTAAGTGCTTACCGTTGTATAGGAGAGTGGGCTCAGGATCACGAGGAGAGGGCCCCGGCGCGGTGGCGGCGGGCGCGGGGCTCCGGCCGCGCCCCTCGCCGACCACGTCGATCTCCTCGTCAGACTCGTCGGCCGGCTCGGTCGTCGGAGCCACCTTCCACTTTTTGGCCATGAGGCAACGCGGCATGGCGGCGCCCGCATCGGCCTCAGCGCGACCGCATCAGCGAGAAACAGACGAACAGAGAAAAGAGAGAAAAGAGAAAGAGCGGTGCCCCGGGCGAGCGGCGGCGACGGGCGTTGCGGCGATCGCGCGCGTCCTCTTGCGTTGTGAGGGGGCCTGGCGCGCCGCACCGTATATATGCGGCACGGGGTGGTGCGCGCGCCGCCACTTCGATCGATGGGGGCGGCGGGTGCCGTCCAACAAACACCACCTTGGAGCGATACTTATGAAGTCGCGACCTAGCTCGCTACTCGCAATCAACCAGTGGAAATAGTGCGGATCCTCGTCGTCACCAACGCCGCAGCAAAGTAAACATACATGTGTCAAAATACTTTCACGTGTTGTAAATTTTATTTTAAATTCATTGTATTATTTTACGTATTTTTTATCTGAAATTAAGTTTAATGATAAAAAAAATATGAATTTATGTTTATTATTTTAAAATGCAATGTTGAGAAATATAGCATAAACAATATATGTATTCAAACATGTTTTTTTTAAGATAACAATTAATATTTAAAATTTAAACAAGAAACTAAAAATTAAAAGATTAATTAATCATTTAAACGTCTGTTTCAAAAGAACAAGTTTTAATAAAACTTGAACTTCCAAAAAAATATAACGTTGAATTGAACTTGATTCCTTTTTTTTCTATTAAAGATTATCAACTAACTTAGTGCAATTTAAAGTACACGTACATTTACCAGACGTTCTGTTATATCTCCATTCCATAAAACACTTATGATTTTTTCTTTAACAATTGTAAAATATGATAAATCTCGATCTCTAAAGATAGTTTGATAAATATTGTTATATTTAAAGGGAAAGGCTATTTTTATCATTGTTCAAATAAAAATTAAACGTATATTAAAAAAAGATTAATAATTTACGATTGAATATTATTTGATTAATGTTATAAAATAATAAGACACTCTACTCTAAGATAAAATAAGCTCACTGACTGATTGTAACGAGATATTTGCAATAATAATACCATATAACCTACAATTTATTTCTTCAAATAATGTTGTTCTCTATTTTACAATACTATTGCACAACAAAGCGAAAATGGTCCATTTATTATATAATGGATATTACTACGTGTATCTAAGTACATACACTTAGTGCATAGTGCCAAATCAACGGAAGTCAGTATCACGGTTGATACTTTTTCATTACAACTTATTTAAACGTTATAAAACATTTTTTAGTTCAAAAAGAATAGCTAATTTCTAATTTTTAATAATAATTGTTAATATTTAATAATATCAATATTAATGTTCTAAGAAATAAATTTGGTGTTTTTATTTTTCCTTAATTATAGGAAGTACTAAATTTACAGACAGTTGTGTTTATATTTATACTTTATTCATGAATTTAGAGTCTACAAAAGTTGTACGACTAGACTAGAGGCCATAATTATGATATTAATTTTATTACATTGAGAAATACTATCTGATTGAAGCTAGTGACATGAATACGACCTGTGGATTTTGGCCGTGTTATATACAGCTCTAAGACAAACTTTAAAGTAGAGTATTGCTTCGGAATAGTATGTTTTAACACGAGTATTAGATAGTCCTTCTCAATTTACACTCTAAAAGATATCACTTTGTAATATTTCAGACAAACATTATTTTCAAATAATTTTAATAGTGATTTGTTGCCTTCTGCTTAAAATTTAATTTATGTACTATTTATATGAATAGACAAATTCTTGAGAATGCAATGATATCCTCTACTATAATTATAATCAGTTAGATTCATTACATCTACAAAAAATGAGTAAATGCTACAACATCTCTCTAAACTTGATATTATTATATGATAGTATTTTCAAATATGTATCTTTAATGATAATAACCTTACGTGCGATATTATCATAAGAAGCATAAACTTCTTACGGAAGATACATGTTCAAAAATGCATAATTGTGATGTTTTTATTTGTAGCACATTAACATTTTTTATAATATTTCTTGTAAAATACTTGCATATGCCTAGTTACGTCTATCTATGTTTAAACAATATTCGTCAAAAGCGTCTCAATACATTTTATGAATTAATTATTCTTATTATAAAAGTGCTCGATTGTGTATGTTAATATTTTGTGAATGAAATGTTTAAAGTGTATACTAATTAATAATATACTAATATAGTATAATTATTGTTATGTTTAATATTTTTGTGGTATAATTTTCTCAGCTCATAGTCGTTGTCATTTTGCCACTGTCAGCTGTGTCAGCTGTATCCAAAAAACGTGTATATAAATATTGTACTTAAATTGCAAATCGCAAATATTCGTTGTTGGTGTGGTCATAAATACTTGTATGGTATATGAAAATATTGTAACATGTCTTGACTCTTAATATAAATGTATATTAATTTATGAAATCTTTCGTAGTCAATTTAATAATTTATGGAGTTTTATTATTTCGTTTAAAACTATAAATATTAAATATGTAAGTTCATATTGTCTCGTGGTAAATGCTTTTATATTATTTCTCTAAAGTTATAAAATTATTCAAACTTATATATTATAGCGATTCAGATTTATTTTAGCAAATGTATCTAATGATTACAAATGAGATAAATATCTATGTGAATGTCTATGTACACTGAATTTGTATTTTGTTACATAATAGAATTACACATATATCAACCTTTTTGTCATTTTATAAATAATTATGATTTTGTTTCAAGTTGTGAATAAAGACATTTCGTTTTCCTTTTTCTCGTTTCGACATTTTTAATAGAAAATAGACGTTTTTATTGAAAAATTGTATGTAATATAAACCTTTAATTTTATGTGGATTAATAGTTATAAGCAATGAGTATTTCAGCTACACAATGTCGTTTACTATGGTACTGAATGGCTTCATATAAAAAGATCTTATATTACTTTTAATATATATTTAGTTTTAACACTATTTATTTGAATTTAAGTACAATTGCGAACCCACAAGTAAACACACTTGTGTTTACTTTGTTTAAAATAAATTAAAATTTCAATTCATTTCTTTTGTTTTCCGAATATGCATCTTTAATAATTAGGTTCCGTGCGATATTTGTTTTATTATAGAAATAATACATAATTAATTAATTTAAAATATTCTTATCATAGATTAACAATTTAGATATAAGTTTTCACAATTTATAAACTATGAAATCTATGAATACAAGGTAAAATATAATTGATCCTTATTTTGTCTACAGAAAATTGTACAAATAGTATTGCTTTTGATTTCTCTTAATACTAGAAGCTTATTCAATATATTTTATACACGCGTGCAACATGCTTACGTGGTAAATAATATTAAACAGTCGTGCAGTGTGTTTCCAGTGGAGATAAAATGACAAGTTTTAAAACTAATACAAAAAAGGCATGTTTTGAAAAAGCTATTTATACGTAACCATTTTGTAAAAACACTCATATTTCATCAAATTTTCAGCAACCGTTTAGAAATATTAACTTTGCTCAAATATTACTTACTATATTATCATAGGCCTTCAACAAAATAAATAATTAAGTTACTAGTGTTATCACATCTGCTGCGTACAAAAAGGTTATTTTTCTATTACTCTTATTCAGTTATACTGAAAAGAGGATAGAGATTATGTGCATTTTTCTTACAATCTTGGAATGTAGGATTGACTATCTCGTCATAACCATTAGTTGGTTAGAATGTAACAACTTGTAACCGTAGCGCCGTTACATTCGAAAATAGAAGACATCTTTCTGATCATGCCAACAAATAATTGTGATACGTCGTATACGATTCTTTGATATCATGAACTTGTAGATATTACATAATCTTGTTTATACTGAATATGTTATTTTAAAATGACAACAATAATCTGTACATTTCGCAATTTAAAAAATAACACACGTATGTATTACATCAATGCAATGAAGAGGGTCTACCGCGTAGTATGCACGAGAAGCAGGTGCCGATTTTCTCTCGCGGATTCTCTTAAGATATCGCGAGCGCACCGCATTGACATGAAGTTCTAAATTTGGAAGACTTGACTCGACAAATTGAGTTCATTACTTCGGTTCTTCAAATCTTACGATTACAATGATACAACACAGCTCGCTTCTATCAGTCTTTTTTAAGGTCCATTCAAAAACCATATTCAATATTTTCTCCTAATCTACCTTTTCGCATTATTAGACGCCCACCTACTAAATTCCAAATTGACCTCGTTATAACCTACACTTTAGGAAATTTCAATTGATACAATATCCAACTTACAAGTTACTACGCTACTTAAATTATATTTTGAAACTTTAATGACAAATTGACAAATGATTATGAAATTGACAGATTATTTCTAAAGATATAGTAACTAACTAACATGAAAATAGGTAGGTACACAACGATGCATATTAAATAAACAATATTATTTTACAGTCATTTTGCAAAATGCTTCAGTGGACTAGAAGAGACTAAAACTGTTGCTATTAACTAATCAATACTTTGTATTTTAATTTAATATAAATTAAAGTTGTTTTTTTTGCAATTGTACAAAAAGAAGTTAGCTAAAAATAACTTGTCGGACGCAAAATTATTTTTTGTGTATAGCAGGCCAAATTACTACCCAATGGCAATGAAAGTTTGGGATTTTCAAAAAGGTTAGTCGTTGAGAGATAAGTATAAGTAGTTTGTCAAATGAAAATTACCTATTTATATTTCTCGGAACAGTAACTGTGTCAATATGTTAATGTAAATTGATAATTAAAACATTAATCATAAACGTACATTGGACTTATTGATATTTTGTATTGTACAACCGTGTGTGACCTTAAGCTATTAATAAATTATAACTAGAGAATGTCCCCATCCTGTTTTTACAACCGTGTTTCGTATAAGCCTTTACTTGCGTCTAAATATCTAAATTATATTATGTTATACAATAATTATACTACGTTATCACGCTGTGCTTTTATTTTTTTAATTTTTTGTTACCAACTTCTATGTATAGTTATGTTTTTCTTTGGCTTAATGAATGTATGAATGACATCGATGTGTTTAGTTTTTTGCTACTAAAATATATATAAAATTTAATGTCTTATGAATATAGTAGTGTTTACAGAAATGACATTACAATTACTTCATCTGTCAAACAACTACATAATTATAAAAAATATTTTCCTTATGAAACACTTACATTCAATATATTTTTTTAATGTTTATTTGCTAATGCAGCAGATGCTTTTCAAAATACAATTTTGATTATCTACCATGAAAGAAACAAACAGAAATAAATACTAAATTAATTTATAATAATCGATGTGAAGTTTACCCAGTTTTTAAAATTATTGTATTGTTACGGATTAACCTATCTTATTTCTAATTATTTTAATTTTACATCAGCAGCTTTAGATCTAGTTCAAAAATTAATATACAATAAAATATCATTATATGTAGAAATATTAGAATAATTTTAGTATATGGAAATAAATATAACTCACTAAAAGCTCACGTGAGTCTCGCTCACAAACAAATACAATTGACTTAATACGCTTAAACAATCGCATCTGAATACTGCTTTGACATTCAATGAATAAATGAAAACAGCGATTGTGTATGTGTACTGTCATAAAATTGAATCGAGGTACCTTGATTAAATCCGAATAAATTTTTGTAATTGATGAATTTGTATGCATTTTGTTTTATTTATTACATGTGAAAACGAAGTTTACACAATAAATAGTTAATTAATATCATAGCTATTTATAATTACTTGTCCTGATTCAATTGACGCAAAAACACAGGTAGAAAGTGTTTACAATTTCGGTCAATTATCTTGGCTGAATTATTTAATTGTTAAATATATAAATGTTATAGGATGAGAGCTCGAATAATTAAAGAGATCTACCCCGAGTATAAAATCTAGCACCAATATTATATAATAACCGCGATAATATGTAGGTATGCTTATACTACATTGATAATATTGTTAATAGGAGTTGAATGTAAAAAGTTATTTTTTTTTTATTTTATAGTATTCAATTTGCTCTTGCATTCTTAAAATATTTGTGTAATAATATATATAGAGACGAAATGAAAATGAAGAAAAAATCCGATATTGAAAAGTGTACTCTATGTATACATAAAATTATATTTATGACAAGCTTTTGTTAAATGGTTTTATTGTAATGACTATACGAGTACATATCTTACTAAATTCATAATTGTGCCTAAACTTCATACTAAAAAAAACATACTCAAAATCTTGATATTATTGTAAATTAAACAATAAAATACAAATTTATTGTATGTGTATTTTAATGGACAAGGGGCAGACCATATAAACATGATATTATATATCGGCTCTCATCTTATAAGAACGAAAATGATGGAAACTCCTGAAAGTGTACCTGGAGGATAAGGGACCCATTATCCCTGTGGAGCAGTGCGAGAGTGACGCGAAGCCAAGCGTGCCAGGCAACAGTTTGGTCCTTCCACGGCGTGGACGGCCGCCCACGGGTCTACTTGCTAGTGACTACACAATGCACGTTATTCGTGCTCCTATCGTTTTCTTCTACTCACATTATTTTATTGCTCTCTTTGTACCACAGCTCGACGGTTTCATTAAGTCTCTACGTATCACCGTAACTACTACCTAGCGCTAGCTTACCCTATAGTTAATCATTACTACGTATAATACATTACGTTAATAACATCTCAGGCTCCTGCCATAAATTGACACGATTAAATCCGTCGAAGCTGGATTTCACTAATCTGAAAAATATGTTTCCTTAATTAATTATAGAAAGAGCCATATCAATATTAGGTACACAATTATTGCTTATCATTTTTTGCGCCGCCGATAATTTGCCTTAATAATATTTTGTTGTCAAATATAAAGATGTAAAGAAGTTCATAGGGAAGTTATTCGTTGCTTATTTTTCGTCGTCCTCGTCCCCTCACTGGTTTAAGCAGCGTTGACACGAGCTCTCCTTATGTTTCGTAAGATAGCTCTTTAGAGCGAAAGCCTTGTGACAACGCGAGCATTGAAAATGTTTATCGGTCGAATGTGTCTGTAGATGAGCACGTAAATTGGAGCGATCTGCAAAGGCTTTGCCGCAGCCTAAAACGGGACAATCATAAGGCCTCTCGCCAGTATGGGAACGTAGATGGCCGCGAAGAAGCCATGGTCGCGAAAACTGCTTTCCGCACACACCGCACACGTGGCCCATTCTGTGCGTAAGAACGTGCATCGCTAGGGCTGGCATTGAAACATACACCTTCCCACAATCTTCACAGCGCTTGGCGTCACTCGAGTCGAGGCTCCGGTGTGTTTGCTTGTGGCGAGAGAGGTTGGACGAGGTGGCGTAGCACTTCCCGCATTCGTTACAGTCGTATCTGTCTGGTTTTTGTCTTGGACGAAAGGGAGATCTAATAATTGCAGGCTTGGGTTCGCGGGGCTTGGGTTGTCTTGGTGGCTTAGGCGGAGAGGATGGGGGTGGCGGCGGAGGAAGTGTCTCGATGATGGGCACGGTGAGCGGCATCGTCATAGACATAGGCACGGTCATTGGCATTGTAATTGGCATCGTTTCGACGAATTGGATTTGCGGTTCCGGGATTGGCTGATAAGCAAGGTAACTCAGTTGAGGCTCAACAGTATATTCGAATTGAGGCATTGGGGCGACTGCAGGCATGGCGAAGATGGGTTCGGGTGGTTCTTCAGTTATGATGAAGATGTTAGTGGGTTGTATAGTGTAAGTGTATATGGGAACCACGGGCGGCTCTGGAGGCTGCAGCACGGTGACGACAGCGGCCGGTGGCAGCGGCGGCAGGCTCTGTGCGAGCGAGAGAAGCTCGTGCGCTGCCTCCGTATCCGCTGCCGATCTCTCCGCCACCGGCGTACTTTCGAGCTCTGCATATTCAGCCGGTTCGGGTTCAGCCGGGCGAGGTGGTGGTTCTGTAAGAAAATCTTTATTTACAAAAATAAAATAATATTCTTAAGTCGTAATAAAGCAATAGTTACTCAAACTATAAGATAATCCAGAGATGTGGCGCAAGACTACAAGTAACTGTAAACGCGACAGCTTGTGGTTTCGATCACCACTCAAAGAGATGAAATATTTATTATTTTCATTTCTTCGCTCTGGTAACAAGGCAAAGTGCGTCGTTAAATTTCACCAATCAAAAAAAGAATGTCTCAAATTCGGCTGAAAGTGGGGAACTGAATAGAGATTCTTAACACTAAGTTCTTAAGTTTCCTCTGCTTACCCTGCTATGTGCGGGATACAGCATCAAGCTATAAAAATGTGTGTTGGATTTTTTCTTTAATACTCAATATAAAATATTAATATAAAATGTCTTCGTAGCGCAGGGGCATTAGCTCACGACTGTAAACGTGACGGTTTTGGATTCGATTTCTATTTAGGAAAAGAAAAACTTTATATTTTCGTTCCCTTTGGTCACGAGGCAAAGTGCGACCACGAGTTCCGCTACAGAGATGGTAACAACATAAATAAGTTGTAACAAGCGTGTAAGCATTTTGACGTAGCTTGATGAGGATGTCTGGCTTAGTTGGTGAGAGCGTGAGAGCGCTTGGACGGTTTACAAAAGGTGTAAGATCAAATCCCACCATGTTCAATTTTTTTCGTCTTTTAAATTAGTATTAAGTCTTTGTTTTGGTTAAAACAGTTAAAAAATAAAAGAAAGTTACGTCAATTTAAAATATTTATTCGAAAAAATTACTACAAAGCTTTAATTCATTTGGCTGAAATTTTAGTTTTAATATTGCCTTAAATTTATAATAGTAATAATAAATATAGATAATGTTATTAGAACAAGAAAATAGTTGAAATCAGTAAATACAATAGTGTAAGTCAAGCGAGCGAACCGTATTTGTGGGTGAGTCGCTAGTACATTATAAAATTATCGATAGGACTACAACAAAAAATTAAATGGAACATATTAAATAAAGATTTTTGGCCATTTATTGGCTATCAAACACAATAATACATTAATATGAGAACGAGATTGTGTACTTTTTCAGAATATTTTCTTGTGTAGTTTTTCAGAATATAATAATGAAAAACTTATAGTTTTTGTTATTCGCTTCTGCTGCTGCAATGCTATTTATTAAATATTTTTACTACTTTTAGCTTATTGGTCAAAGCGCTAGCCTTCCAAATTTTTATGAGTTTTTAAAATTTGTTATTTTTCTTTCCTGAGTATGGAAAAACACTGAAAAAAGTACTATATAAGATATTTTTTAATATATCTTCCATGTACAAACAGTGATCGGTTGCAAATATTTTATAAGTATAGGTAGATAAGCATATTCAATTTTCATACAACATTAGTTTTAGGTGACATTGAAACCAATAGTTATTATTGTCATTTTACATTCCCTAGTATAGTGGGCTACATCAAAAATAATAACGTGATAATTTATTAGGTTTCTCTTGTAGGCGATGCAATATCAAAAAATCTTTTCTAATATCCGTCGGCATCGAATTCATTCACATGGGTTCTGTGGTGTGATTAAGTAAGTATTTTAACAATAACTTGATTGTCGCAACAGTATTAGAAAAACCATTTATGTTCACGAATGATCGCAATTGAATGTTTTTACATTAAGTTAGATTACATTCCAAGTCTACGCTTTTGAATTAAACAATTAGAAAACAAAACACTTTTTAGCTTTGCCTATCTTAAGTCCCCGGCGCAAAAAGGGGGAGGGGTTGTTCCTGTCTGTCTGTTTGTGGTACCGTGGCTCCTGAACGAATGGACTGATTTAAACGCAGTTTTTGTCAATTGCAAACGTTATTATCGCGATAATTCTTAGCTATGTTGTATGAAAATCGACTGAGTATTTTAAGAGCTTCAAGCACTTTTCCAAGATAAAATAGTGACTTTTTGGGTCGAGGTTTATTTTATTTTAAAATTTTTTTGCTTGTATAGCTTATTATTTTTAAGTTATGAGAGTATCTAGATACCAGAGAAAAGAAAATAAATATTTTATATGTTTAATTTCCACGAGTTGAGATCGATAGAGTTTACAGTTGCACCTGTCCTTGTACCTTTTATATCTATATTTAATATTCATGTACTAGTGACTTTAAAATAGGAGTACATCTTTACTTGTATGTGAACTGCTGCTACCTTTGCAAACATATATATAATATATTTTTTTAGTTAGTTTATAGGGGGTTTTCATAATGTACTAGTATTCTCAAGTTTGTAACTCAAAATTTTCGCATTATTATAATATTTTAGGAACATTTATAGGCATTACGCATTGGGTTACGAAACTTAATAACGCGCTTTGCCTCCTTATCAGAACGATTAAAAAAAAATATTTAATTTCCTCGAGTGGAAATTAAGCCCACAACCTGTCACATGATTGTGCTCATATGCCTGGCCTCGATTTTGGCGGTGATTAGAAATAACTTAAAGTTTGAGTGCTATATTCTCACTTTACGGTAAATCCCAACGTCGCTCGCCGAATTAGTAACTCTTGTCACATGGCATAGCTCGTCTAAGAGTTCTACGACGCTTTACAGTGCCATTTTATGAAATCGTTCTCCTCGTCCATACTAATATTATAGACTGGCGGCCCGTCCGAGCTTTCCCCCTCTATGACACTATTTTAATTATTTTCTTGTTTCAATAAAATTACCTCTTTTAAGATAATATCTATACATTAAAAACTAAAATTTCAGCTAAATTATTAAAAAAAGAGGTAGTTATTGAGTCGAACTAAATATTTTAAATTGATGTAATTTTTGTATTTTTAAAAATACATATTTTGCGGCATATAGGCATATAGAAAAAATGCCTTAGTAAAAGTTAATAATGATGATGAGTGTTTTCTGTTGAACTAATTGAGTTTAGTAAATAAGACAGTATAATTCAAGCGCCCCCGGTGGGTCTAGTATTTTATTGCTTTCCTTTGTATGTAGTTACTATAAATTGTCACTTCATGCCAAATTTCGTAATTCGGTCTAAGTCTTGATCTACGTGTAGATAACGCATGGATTTCGTCTAAAATAAAGAACACTTACAATTTTGTAATAATTGCTTTCTATGAAATACCTAATAAATATTAAATTGCGATATTTTTCATTGTACGTACATTGTTGTGCTAAATTTCATTCCTGTAGATCCACGAAAATTACCCAAAAGATTTCGATTACGCGGCGAATAGATAATATAGACGCCGTTAAAGGGTCCCAAAAACGTTTTAATTATATACATTTAAAGCAATATTAACAGTTACAGGTACGTAATGTTATAAGAGTAAAATGCAATGCATGGTAAAATTTATATTTAAAAACCTAAATAAATGATTATCATAATAATTAATTATAATTTATAGCAATGCGTTTTTAATTAAATGTTTCTTGTCATATAAAATTTATATCGTATTCATAAATGTATTCTAAAGTGGAACGAAGAATAACTCAACATGTGGTTTTAATAGGATTACACTATGAATATTGAAACTATATTAATTAGTAGGGACATAATGAAATGCGGAAATTCATTTAGTTCGTAATAACTTAAAACTCATATCACTCAATAAGAGGATTGTCACTTGTAGTAATATTATATTAAGTACAGCGATAAATTATTTCACGGTTATATGATTAAAATTAAAACGGTTAATTCTTTATGTTTTTTATAAATCTGTAGCAAATCATTGAATGTAAATCTGTACTAATATTAAAAAAGTTTAAGGAACTCTGTTTGTCTGTGTCTGTGACGTTATAATGGCTACACCGATTATAATCAAATTTGATTTTGAAGAAATACTTAAGGATTAGGAGATAAACTAAGATTGGTTATTTTTTTCATATCTTCTTTAGTTTTTCCCAGAAATCTCATTAGTCTGCGAAAAAGTTCTTGCAATTAGACTTCTTGAACATTCAACCTCTGGCCCAACCTTATGAGGTAAATATTTTGCAAAAACCTGTAAAACATCCACTTTGGTATATGTTTGCCTCTGAAGATTGACCCACATTTTATACCATATATTAAATTTAAATTTATCAGGGCATTGTTAATGTATCTTGTGGAATTTGTTTCTGAACCTTTGGCATTCCATGCAGAAATTATACTTTAAGTACATAATTATAATAAATACTTTAAAAGATATCTTAGAATCAAAATGAACGAGTCTACAAGTCGTCTGGTGTCCGGTTCTAGGTTCCAAAATATCCGACCCAAAGACAACGTGAGTTACTTCGATATACATATATAATGACAATATCACATTATATTAGTAGTAATAATAATGAGATTAGTTAGATTATTTCAAAATTTTCAAATTTTCCAGATTGGTTAAGTAAAAGTTAAGTTTTTGTATTGTTTTTATTTTGTACTTTTAATTATTTATTTTAGGATTGTGTATTTTTCCATTCAGTTATGTTAATGTATTATATTTTTTTTTTCATACTAATTGCTTTATTTCATGTATAAAAAACACACATATGTATGTAGGTAGAAAGAAAGCAATCTTATTTAATTATATATAAATATTAATAAACAATAATTATTTTACCTCTTATTTACAGGTACCTATTACAATAATGTAAAAATTATACTTGACGTTCTGTCGTTATGAAAGTTATTCAGATAAATAAAAAAGTAATCGTATAAACCAAAGGAGGGGAATCCGCGAGTTACTAGTAATAAAAAATATAAAACCTTGTTTTTTATAATCTGACATCTATTATACCAGTGGCAAAGTTTTTTTCTAAAATAAGTTGAAAATTCGATGGTATTATATAAATTTGTCTCTCACAATCTCTGTTTCTGAAAATATCCAAACATAAATTCTGTACATAAATGTTTTCGTTATGATTAAATTTAATTTGGGAAAGTTAGAAAATAGCTTATACTGCATATTTATTAATAGATTCAAACCTAATTTATAATATTTATGATTTCTCTATAATTTATCTAAGGTACTATATATTTAAAAGTGCGCAACAAAATAAGCGAAATAGGAAAAATTGCTTCAAGTTTTATAAATTGATACTCGTAATATAAATATAGTTGTTTCTTTTGTGTTACAATTATCATACATTATACACTTATTAAAAGATCAATTATATAATCATGTTGTTTATATATTTTACTAACGGTCTATGGTTGTCATTATATTTAACAGTTGACAATTGAACAGAATATATAAATTTATTAAAAGCCATATGTAATTCCTCTACAAGATCTCTCTCTATCGGGGCTCATTGAGGTACACAAAGTGAGCATTGAATACCGCTCGGTCCAGTGGATTATGTAGTGTCTGTCTGGCACGTTAGCTATTAGGCTTCATAGTGGGCTTTATTTGTGTGAAGCCTTCAAAATTTCTCTATATTCAACAGCAAAACTTGTGTTTACAAGTTAATGTGATATATATATATATATATATATATATATATATATATATATATATATATATATATTTATATATATATATATATATATATATATATATATATATATATATATATATATATATATATATATATATATA